>JAPKLW010000915.1:367-16556 GCA_026898455.1 Plectranthus barbatus | reverse complement strand
GATGCATGGCCTAACCGCTTGTGCCAAATATTGAAATCCTTTGAGACTGCTAAAGCAAATCCTTGTTGTTTGGTTGACTCCAAGTAATATAGACCACCACGTTCTTTACCCACGCCAATCAAGTTCTTAGAGTGTAAATCCTGCATTATGCAAAAATCTGACCAGAATGTCATAGTGCAAGATAGATATTTTGTGGTTTTACTGATTGATAGCAAATCACATTTGAAATCTGGGATGTGTAAAACACGTTTAATCTGGAGGCCATTTGAAAAATCAGCATTACCAATACCACATAGGTATGGTGTCTCCATTCGGTAACCTCACAGGTAATTCTTTATCCATATTTTTAACATCTAAAAGTAAATTGTTATCACATGTAATATGTTTGGAGGCACTCGAGTCAATAACCCAAGTTCTGTTGGAATTAATCTTACCAGTCATGTTTGTCGTGGCTCCTTCTTCAGAAAAATGTCTCACCAATTTCTCATATTATTCAGAAGTCAATCCAGGGATAGGACTAATATCCGTCTCAACCACAGCAGCACGAGGGTTTGTTCGGCCTCCACGTGTGGATGCCTTCGGATATCGCTACCGAAGTTCAGTGAACCACTCCGGATACCTATTTAGCTCAAAACAAGTAGCCTTTTCATGCCCAGACTTTCCACAGTTTTGACACTTTAACATCTCCTTTTCGTGATGATCTTTGCGTTCTCAGAATTCCTGGCATTGTTTTCCCTGAGAATATTGTCCCATTGTTTCAAAATGCTAATTACATGAAGACGTCCAAACATTGAAGGCAGTTCCATTGGCATTGATTATGGTTCCTGTGATTGATCTATGCCTTTCGTCCTCAGCGTCGAGGTGATAAGCGGCACTGAGATTTGATACAGGGTTTGTGGCAAGAATCTGAGTTCAAACCACAGTAAAAACATCATCGAGACCCATCAAGAAGTCATACAATCGGTCTAATTCTCTTACCTCCATATTCTTCTTTCCTGCTCCACATGTACAGATGGCGAAGGTGACATCGAATCTGAATCGTCCCATATACTACATAATTTTTTGTAGTAAGCAAAGACCGAAAGTCCTTCTTGTTGAGTTGCAGCTAACATATGCTTCAATTCGTATGCCCTGGGTGCACTCTGCATACCAAATTGCTGGACGAGATCTGTCCATATTTTTGTAGATGTGGCTGAATATCGAACACTCGTGCGAAGTTCTTTGTCCATGGCTGCATTTAGCCAGCTTTGTATTATTGCATCACAATTTCTCCACAATGTTTGCTCCGGTGATCCATCTTTGGGCATCGAGAAGGAGCCGTCAATGAATCCATTCTTGTTTTTAGCGTAGAGGAAATTGTACATTCCCTGACTCCAGTCAGCATAGTTTTTATATGTCAATACATCATTGACGTGCATTTGTCAGGATAATCGGATGCTGATAAGAAATACGGTGACATATGGTCGATCGTAGTTCCTATGGCTTCTTTTGGTTTTGCCATGTCGCGTCCTTCTGATTGACAGGACAGAAAGAAAAACAAAAATCAGGATTGTAAAGAAAAAATCTTAACCTGCTGTGGTACTATATTATAAATCAATATGTATCCATCTTCAGTATTTACACAGTGCAAAAGCAGAGATATATAAATGATACAAGTAAGGAAATGAAACACTATCTATTCTAAAAAAGAGAGCAAATCACACTCCGTATGCCCTGGGTGCGATCTGCATACCGAATCGCTGGACGAGATCTGTCCATATTTTTGCAGTTGTGGCTGCATATTGAACAGTCATACGAAGTTCTTTGTCCATGGCTACGTTCAGCAAGCCTTGTATCATTGCGTCACAACGTTTCCACAATGTTTGCTCTGGTGATCCATCTTTGGGCGTCGGGAGGGAGCCATCAATGAATCCATTCTTGTTTTTAGCGTAGAGGAAATTGTACATTTCCTGACTCCAGTTAGCATAGTTTTTATCTGTCAATACATCATTGACGTGCATTTGTCAGGATAATCGGATGCCGATAGGAAATACGGTGACATATGGTCGATCGTAGTTCCTATGGCTTCTTCTGGTTTTGCCATGTCGCGTCCTTCTTATTGACAGGACAGAAATAAAAACAAAAATCAGGATTGTGAAGAAAAAATCTTAACCTACTGTGGTACCATATTATAAATCAATATGTATCCATTTTCAGTATTTACACAATGCAAAAGCAGAGATATATACATGATACAAGTAAGGAAAGGAAACACTATCTATTCTAAAAAAGAGTGCAAATCACACTCCATAAACAATTCAGTTGATTATGGAATTTCCAATACATACTACACATCCTCGCCAGACAATTGACATGCGAACTAGAAATGGAAAGTATATCATCAAGTGAAAGCAAATATGCAATCAATTTCAAAAAATCATGGGTAGAAATCAAACACAAATCAAGGGAATGAAGTATGAAAGTGCATGAAGTCCGCAATCATCCCTGGGATCTCTAAGGTCGGCGGTAGCATTTAAGATATCTATAAAGATGTAAAAATAAATAAAAGATTAAATCAATAATCATGAAGTAAAATATTTACAAGAATAAATCTAATCAATCTTCGGCAACGACACCGAAATTTGATTACTAAATTATTAGCGTGTAGTGATTGATACTAGTAATACAGTGATAAAATAAAACTATTGATCCTACGAGGATTGATATATTGAAATATTCTCCTGTACTAAAACACAGTTTATCAGGTTATTTTATTAGCAATTAATCACGAGAATATCAATTATATTAGGGTATTGAATCTGGAATCAAATCAAATAATGAAAAACACAAGTTCTAGTGTTTAATTCCTATCCTAGATAACATGTAATGGTTAAATAAACTTATTACCAAATTCAATTGTGCAACAAGTGACAATATTATTATAGCTTCATTGGTTGGGCAAATACAACGTGGATCAATAAAAAGTGACTTTTACC
The DNA here is from genome assembly GCA_026898455.1 of Plectranthus barbatus. Lineage (NCBI taxonomy): Eukaryota > Viridiplantae > Streptophyta > Magnoliopsida > Lamiales > Lamiaceae > Plectranthus > Plectranthus barbatus. Next base: position 13,581 of record JAPKLW010000915.1, on the reverse strand, counting down.
TTTTGATCTCAAGAACACAAAATAAAGCCTCCATAAAACATATAATTTTAATACCTATGCTTAATCTATTTCTTGGTCAAACTATTCATTAATTATATTGTGAAATTCCTAATCATGAAATTAATTATTCTTAAATAAACAAATTGCAATATAGATTAGTAGCTAATTAATCTTGATTGAGATTAAACCAGAAATTCTTGGTTGCATCGACCGATATGCTTAGCGTTGGTCAAAAATGGCCGCGTCGCTCGATATACACTACTTTGATCAAAACAGAGTGTTTTTCTCAGAATTTTAGATTTCTTTTGCATTATTCACTTGTATTCACCTAAAAACATAAAAAGCAATGCACCGCAAGCGTAGTTTCATTCTAATCCAACTCATGCAATAAAAACAAAGTGAATTGACTATAACATAGAGGAAATCAACTAGAAAAGAATAAACGAGTCAGAATACAAAACTTATCATTCATGAATTCAAGATAGTTATCAACTGTTAGGATTCTTGTTAGAAAAATCCTCCCTTACTTTTGATGTTTTGGTGGGTCAAAGAATATAAGCCATCTTAGTCAGTTTTTCCAATTTCTAGAGTTCTAAACTGTAATCCTTGTATGGGACCAATCATATTGTAATAGAACTTAGATTGAAGATCGAGCAATAGAGAATGCTCGAGAACTGACTCTCATCATGCCTGGCCTTAACCAAAAACTGAGTTCAAGCACTCAGTTTAATGTCTAACCATACTGACAAGGAGAAGTCAGTATGAGGGCCTTCCCGAACTGACTAAGGAGAAGTCAGTTTAAGGGATTACCATACTGATCTGGGAAAATCAGTATGAGGGCGTTTCCCATACTGACTATGCAAAGTAGTCAGTATGAGGAGTTACCAAACTGACCGTGAGAAGCTAGTATGAGGGATAAACTGTACTGACTTTTAGAAGTCAGTATAAGAAGCCTCAGTAAGACTCAGGAATTTGCAAAATGTCGAAGTCAGTACGAGGTTATCCAAAATTGGGTTCCTCAGGCTATAAAGGAGTCTCACAAAAAGTTAGTGTATCGTACACTTACAATGGGCAAATCAGAAAGGAGACCTAAGACATGGGTTACGATTGGACAATATAATCCATGAGTCTAACGTCTGGATTTATGTGTCTAATAGACTCTCTATATAAAGACCTGCCCTCTTAACCTAAAATAGGTTACCGTAACCAAGAACCTGACCCTGAACCAGAACCTGAACTGAAATTCAAAAATCAACTAGTCTAAAGAGACAAAGGGCATATTCAGGTCATCTCTCCCAAAAACTCTCTTGGAGTTTCTCCGTGTTGTAAACACGAGAACTCAAGTTACCCACCGTGCTATCTTCTTTTAACATGAGGCTGAAGCTTTAATCTGAGGCTCTTCTTGGTGACTATATCTCTCTGAGATATCTTTACAGTAGTCAGTTTCCAAGTCTGGGATTCTGATTCTCACGGGCGTATGCCAACCACTTTTGTTCTGGGAAGAACCTCTAAACATCCAACCATTCTGGGAAGAATTAGTAAACATCCACCCACCAGAAAGGAGGCTGTGGGGTGCGTCCCCACTTCAACCTGAAGAGTGAGTCTACAAGGAGTTCCTAAGCGAGTGCCACTGCTGACCGGAGGACGGAGGTGCCACGGACTGTGTATAGATCGTAAGGAGGTTTGTATCACTTAGTAAATTATCCAGACCTTTGGTCTGAAGAGTGGATGTAGGTTATTGAAATCCGAACCACTATAAAATCTCTGTGTGCTGCTTTACTGCTTTCCATATACTTGCTCTGTTTTCTGTTTCACAAACTGACTACTTGTGCCTTCAATACTTGTCCAAGTATTGAAGAATATATATACTGTGAAACTGACTTAAGACGGAACAGAGACTTAAGCTTAAACTGACTGCACACAAAACTGACTCTACCCTATTTAAACGAACCAGTGCTTGTTCATCTACTTCCGCTGCATACAGAAAACCTACCGTTGCACATATTGCACTCTGATTTTGGGACCAACAAGTGGTATCACGCGCTAAGGTTCTTACAGACTACATTTGTGTTGAGTCACTTAGGACTAGATCTCTGTTTTCTGCGCTTGGTTCTATTTTCTACACTTGGTTTTTTATTTTGTGTGTTTTAAGCTTAGGTACACAAAGATGGCTCAGATCACGAAACTTCCAAAGTACTTATCAGAAGACTTTAAGATATGGAAGAAACGTTCGTTGATCATGCTGAAGAATGTCCATCCAAAAATGACAAAGGTTCTATCTACCGGACCAATAAAGATCACGAAGGTGAATACTCAGCTCGGAGGAGCAGAATGTCAGGAGATAGTGGAGAAGCCTTATGCAGAATGAACAAACAACAATAGAGTTCGTTTTCAGCTGGATGCGGTGGCCATGTAGCTCATGTTACAATCCTTACCAGCGCCACTGGTTGTTGAAGCCTTAGAGCACAACAAGGCCAAGAAGATGTGGGAATTTCTCGGCTCACTCAGTCAAGAAACAACTCAAATAAAGCGAAATAAGCTTCAAAATTGTGTGGATAAGTATGAATCTTTCCAAATGCTTCCTGGTGAAAATGTCAAATAAATGGAAGCAAGATTCAATGCTATTATCTGCGAGCTTAAAAACTTGGGGAGAACATATGAAGTTGCTGATATGAATGCAAAGATTCTCTCCAAGATGCCGAAGGAAGATTGGTTTGTCAAGGCTACTATCCTGAAGGAGAAAGATCTCTCTCAGATGATGACCAAGGATGTGTTCGCCCAGCTCCAAGCCCACGAATGGGACATCCAAATGGCGAACAGAAATGAAGCAGTGCAAAGTGTTAGCACGCATCCAGAAGGAGATGCTACCTTTTTCGCAAAAAGGGAGTTCAAAAAAGGCCTCAAAAGCCTTATCAGGCTGACAGAACTTCTGGACAAACGTCCACATCTAAGTCAGAACCAACACCTTCCAACCTGAAATGGGAGGAAGAGAGCTCAGTTGAAGAGCTTGAGGAGCAAATGAAGAAGCTGACTAGACTTTTTGAGATAGCCAAATCCAAGAAGGAAGGTTCAGAGTCAAGTGAACTGAAGTTCAGCGACACGCCTCCCAGAGGTTGTTTTGAGTGCAACTCTCCAGACCACCTCAAGTACGAGTGCCCATTAGTTTCCAAGGAGGAAAGAGAGCTCTTGAAGAGGGTGTTCGAAAAGAAAGCCTCTAGAGCAGTTGCTAAGGCCATCCTTACCAGAACTGAGTAGCCTGACATCTTAGACAATGACAATGGCTACTTTACATCAGATGATGAGGCTGCGGAAGAAGCCTTCCTGGTGCTGACGGCAAAGCTTGGAGAAGAGGAAGAAACTGAAGCATAGTCTAATACTCCAGTACACATTTCCAACTCAGTTTCTATTCATGTAGCATGCATATAAGACAACTCTGAATCCTATTGCTCATATTTAGAGTATGTTACTCTTGAGACTTTGAATAGAGAATTTGCTAAGTTTCATGAGTTAAAAAATGTCTTGGCATGTGAAAGTGCTTCACTGAAACTGAAAGTTTCAAAACTGATTGAAGAGATCCAATGATCCAAGTCAGTAAGTGAAGACTTAGCTAAACTTAGAGAAGAGCATTCTATGTTACTTGAATCGTTTAAATCTCTATCTGAAGAATGCGGATCTCATAAACTGAAAATTTCTAGTGATCAAAATCTTAACTGTTCACTATACTCTAGTACAAGAAAAGTTTTAGAAGCTCTAAGTTTACAAAGACATTCCCCTGATAAGTTAGGTTTAGGCTTTACAGAGAATAACTTGAGCAATCAGACTTCTTCTTTCGAAATTAGGAATATCTCGAACCATCACTTTAAGAAGAATTCCAGGTTAGATGTCAAGCTGCTAGGTAAAGGAGTAGTTAGTATGGACAAAACCTCCTCAAAGGTTGATCAGGAAAGAAGGGGACAGTCAGTTTCAAAACTGACTTTAGCACCCAAGTATAGAAAGGATTTGACTTTCAAGTCACACAAACCTAAGATGAAGCTCATATTACATAGGAAGTGGAGTAAACAACATGCTTATAACTCTAGAAAACTCACTTCGACAGCTAAAACTGAACTTTATAGAAAGTCAGTTTTTCCGGACTCTAGGAATCCGAGGTTCTCAACTCAAGATAACAGAACTTATCCGTATAGAAAGAACATCTATACGAGGTCTCAGTCCAATCTTCATTCTAACTTTAGGACTAAAGAGACTACACACACCAGACCAAGTTTCTGAGAACCTAGCCGATACTTAGTTTCATGGAAGTCAGTTTCTAGGAAGTCAGTTCCTAGATACCTAGTTTTAAGAAACTCAGTTTTAGGTCAGGTTTATTACACTCACCTTCTCTTACAAAGCATGCATAAAAATAGCTTGAATCATTTTAAAAGGAAGGGACTGGTAGAGGAATATGCAACACCTAGATATAAGGTGAAGCAAGTATGGATTCCTAAAGAATGGATCCATAACACTAACCCTGCAGGACCCGCCGAAACACGGGTACCTTTTGTCTAACCTGATGTGTTATGCAGGTACAAAGTCACCAAGGTCAATCTAAAAGAAGAAAAGAGCATGGATCTTGGACATTGGATGATCAGCTCATATGACCGGTGACAGTAATCTTCTCTCAAAACTAAGAATGACAAGAGAACCACTTATCAATTTTGGAGATGATTCAAAAGACAGGGTAATCGGCAAAGGATGCTTGAAGAGCAACGGAATTATCATCAATGGGTAAGGCTGCTGACAAGAAAGGATGAAGTAAAGATCCAACTTCAAGAGCTCATCCTTCAAGTGCAAAACAACAAAGAGGTCACTGTCAAAAGAATCAGATCTGAAAACGGAACTGAGTTTTGCAACGGTCCACCAATGGATTTCTATGTTGATGCTGGCATTGCTCACGAGAAGTCAGCTCCAAGGACGCCTCAACAAAATGGCCTTGTTGAACGGAGAAACAGGACACTCAAGGAGGCGGTCAGGACAATGTGTAATCAACATGCTTCTATTTTCCCTTCTTAAGATTTTATTGCTTTAAACTGACTTGAAAAAAATCTTTCGAGCAAATCTTAAGTAAAAAGCTGACATTGAGGGGGAACTTTTCTGAGTTCATGCAACAAATTATCAAAACTGTAAAAACTCTAAAGTTATCCACACCTCACCAACTTAAGTTCCAGATAGCTTTGACCACACCATAAAGGTGGAAATTGTTAGGATTCTTGTTAGAGAAATCCTCCCTTACTTTTGATGTTTTGGTGGGTCAAAGAATATAAACCATCTTAGTCAATTTTTTCACTTTTTAGAGTTCTAAACTGTAATCCTTGTATGGGACGAGTTGTAATAGAACTTAGACTGAAGATCGAGCAATGGAGAATGCTCAAGAACTGACTATCATCACGCCTAGCCTTAACCAAAAATTGAGTTGGAGCACTCAGTTTAAGGTCTAACCATACTGACAAGGAGAAGTCAGTATGAGGGCCTTCCCGAACTGACTAAGTAGAAATCAGTTTAAGGGATTACCAATATGATCTGGGAAAATCAGTATGAGGGCATTTTCCATACTGACTATGGAAAGTCAGTATGAGGAGTTACCATACTGACCGTGGGAAGTCAGTATGAGGGATAAACTGTACTGACTCTTAGAAGTCAGTATAAGAAGCCTCAGTAAGACTCAGGCATTTGCAAAATGTCGAAGTCAGTACGAGGTTATCCAAAACTGGGTTCCTTGGGCTGTAAAGGAGTCTGACAAAAAGTTAGTGTATCATACACTAACAATGGGCAGAACAGAAAGGAGACCTAAGACATGGGCTACGATTAGACAATATAATCCATGAGTCTAACGTCTGGATTTATGTGTCTAACAGATAGAAATTCAAATTGCCTTAGACTCTCCTCTCTATATAAAGACCTGCCCTCTCAACCTTAATAAGGTTACCATAACCAAGAACCTGACCCTGAACCAGAACCTGAACTGAATTTCAAAATCAACTAGTTTAAAGAGACAAAGGGCATATTCAGGTCATCTCTCCCAAAAACTCTCTTGGAGTTTTTCCGTGTTGTAATCCAGAGAACTCAAGTTACCCACCGTGCTATCTTCTCCTAGAACGAGGCTGAAGCTTTAAGTTGAGGCTCTTGTGCTTAAACGAACCAGTGCTTGTGCTTACATCTACTTCCACTCCGTACAGAAAACCTTCCGCTGCGCATATTGCATTCTGATTTTGGGACCAACAACAACCCTGCAATCTGGTAACAATTTAGCTACTCTAAGCAAGAAACTCAAAAACACATAATTGAAATAAATAACTTGAATTAAAATTACATTAAATAAAGATAAGAGAAGAGAAAGAATCTGGATCAAGTTTGTCAAGTCTTAACTCTTGATCTCTTGCATCTTAAACTTAATGTAAATACAAACTAAAGAAAATAAAACGTAAATATGGTGTTGAATGCCTCTAATTCTCGTGCCCTGATAGTTAATTTATACTAGTTGTGGGATAGGATATGATATGGTAAGAAGATATACAAGAAAAAAGACTGAATAAGAAAATTTTAATAAAGTCCTTCATCCGCGTCGACCTCTAAGTCAACCATCGCATGCCATAGAGACTCTAAGTCAACCATCGCACGCCATAAAGACTGTCGTGAACTTCTACAATAAGCTTTATTCATCACTTTTGTGTTGATCATCACATGTATCACATTGACCATCATGAAGATGTCTCTTGTCGATCACTAGAGAGCAGTATAATCCAGAATTATTCTTCCTTCAATTCTTTCGCTCAATTATACTCACAAAAACCTACAAGTTCACTATCTAGAGCGTAGCACATACCTAGATACTCTCATGCAAATAAATACTATAAAAATGATAAATACTAAGAAAGCAATCCTTGAAAGCTATAGATAATTTGGAAAACATGAGTTTATTTATGTCATGCAAAACGCAATGAGTGCATAGTCCCAAGGCAAGTATTCAATTTATTTAAAGACAATGTTTGGTATTAGAAAAAAGCGAGGGAAGTGAGAAACAAATACAACTAAAGCTTTGGAACACAACCCAAAGGCTCACTCTGGTGAGTTATTCTCCCCAGAATCCCTAGAAGTTCCAACTCACCTAGCATCAATAGGAATAGTGCCTGGATTGTGTCGTCTCATACCTCCGATTCTTTCAACATGATTCATAGTCATTAGATTGTATCATCTCACATCTGTCACTTGATTCGCAGGCGATTGTAAGTGTCTGCCATCTAGGCCAAATCCGTATAGAGCTTTTTCCTCTAGTCATCAACCTCCTAGACATCACCACTAGGTCCATAACTCCAAACCTCTGGGTTGTTGATCACTGTGGAAATTACAGATTAATTATAGTTTAGTGATGCAAATAAATTTATAACCTGAAGGTTGTCGAACCCACATGGATAGTGTGACGAAGATATTTCATGTACTGGATGTAGTTAATCAATTCACGTTTTGAGAAATCCAAAATTGAGAAGAGTTTTTGTTTTCAAAACAGAAAATAACTTTTGATTTAAAATCAGATAATAAAGAGCACAGATTCTAGGGAAATCAACCAATCCAAATAACATGCAAATTAATCAATCCAAACCCAAAAATAATCATTAAGGTGAGAAATCTGATATTTTGGAATTAACTCCTTGGTTGAGTAATTAAAACCTATATTTTTACTAGTGAATCTCCTCTCGGTCTACAAAATACAAGTTAATCAATCTTAATAAATATACAAATTTAAAAACCCTACAACTGGTTCTTCCTTCGAGACAGAAACCAATTGTATCAAAATTCTATTTTCCTAATGTTAATTATCTCCTCTCGGTCTCAAATTAACAACTATAAACCTAATTCAATTTTCATCTCTCGATCCTTCAATTGAAAATAGATTTTAAAGTTAAAACCATTGAATTTGAACCAATTAATTAGGGTTTGAATTTAATCAAATTATATCATGCTGAATAGGATGGTGAAAAACCCAAGAACCTGTTAGGGTTTCTAGCCTAGCATATTAAAAACACAAATTGAAATAAACTTATATGAATCCATTAAACTTACTTGAATCATAAAGCAAATTGGAATTGAAATCTTCAATATCTTCGAGTGCCAAAACAATAAAGCAAAGATAAATGAAAAATTAAAGTGTTTAAATGCTGAAAATTAAAGTAAAAATAAACTAGAAATTGAAAATTATTTTTGAGTTCTAAAGATCCTATTTATAAGGGAGGAAATTGAATCTTCAAAAGTTAATAGACTTGAGAAGGAAAATCTCCAAATTGGGTGAAAAGCTTCCTTCCATCTTTTGTGTCGATCGAAATGGTGTATGTCGATTGACACACATGCCAAGTCAACATGCTTTGTTCGTCCTTTGCCTTTATCAAAATCCAGCCTCCACGTTGGTCGACACGGAGGATGTCGATCGACATGGAGGTCAATCTTCACCCCTTGTGTTGATCGATCCTTCCCTCATCTTGGACTTCCTCTTTGTTCTCTGTATTGGTCGACACATTGTCTGTCGATCGATATAGAAGTACTTTTGGCGAATTTTTCTTCTTTTCTTCATCTTCTCACCATTCCATCTCTTTTGGACCAAAAAACCCACAAAACCAAGCAAGAAAAGCATAATATCCCCTATAAACAACTCATTCTCGATTATTAACCTAAAACTAATGTAAATGAAAGAAATAATAAAGAAAACAATATGATAAGTGAGGAAAAATTCGAGCTTATTAGTTGTCCGATGTTATCTCCTCAAAATATTCCTCGTTATTACTTGGATCGTTCAGCAAGCTATGCACTTTGAGCTCTGATAAGATCTCTAAGATCACGACAAATTTCATATTAAGCCTGACCCTTCAACACCCCACACTGAGAGGATCCTTTGGGGCCGACCTTCCCGAACCTTTGTCACAGAAGGTCCAGCCTCTTGATGGTTTGTTCCGGCCCTAAGTTCCTTAATGAGTCTCTCCGACTCAAACAACTAAGCTAAAAGAATGTTATTCCTTCACCAAACATTCAATGTTGTAGTGGTGAAAGTACATACTTTGGCAAGCCTACATCATCAAACACTATGATAATAAGGGAATATGAAAATAATTCTTCAAAACAGTTTGATTAAGGGCTCACCATGTCCATCTCTGATAACTCCCTTTAGGAGTTATTATTTTAGTGTTTTATAGGTGTCGTTTATGTTCTTTTTAGTGTTTCTAACTCGTTTTAGGTTGTTTTTGTGTTGTATTTATCATTGTCTACATTGTGTGTCTTGTATAGTTGTGTTTTGATGTTTTTAGTTGTTTTGCAAGGAAAAAGAGTGATATTAACCAGGTTTCATACCAAAGAAGAGAAGAGTAATCCGCTGAATGTTATGTTGTAGCATAGGAGTAGCATTACTGGGAGCTGAGAGATTGTACCATGGGGGGACCACCTGCAGACAAAATCAGCTTGGACAGCGTCCAGGGGCTTCCACGCCAGGAAAGAGAATAACTCTTAAGTGGCAAAGAAAGTTCTTCCCAAAATTTCTGGACAGGTGTCGAATGGAGTGAGCTATCAAAGTCAAAGGGCAGGATGGAAAGCCACGTGTAGGATGGAGATTCATTGGAAGTAAAAAGAGTGAAGATATTTTGAGAGCAAAGAGAGAGAAAAAGAGAACAATTATTCTTCCTCAACAAGCCATATTTTTAGAGAGAGGAAATCTGGGGGCTGCAGCGCAGAGATGGAGGAAGAAGAAGAGCAGTAGCTAGACACATTGCTGTTAGTTTTCTAGCATCTCTAGTTTATGTTTTTAGTTGACAGAATGATTAATAGTTGGATTTTTGCCATTATTACTTATTTTCTTTTTAGTTTAAATATGAACTAAGTATTTTGCACTTGGGTTGTGGATTTTTAGTGGAAAGGAATATTTCACCTAGGGAGACCGAAAGGAGATCTAGGCTTAGGAAATCATAATCGCTCTTGATTCTTGTGTAGACATACAAAGAACTTAAGACTTGTAAGAACCCCTGTTTTGATAATTGCATTTGAAGATTAATTCTTTCATAGATATATGAAGATTGATAAGAAAATGCAGATCTTGTAGTGTGAAAACATGGTAGGCATTTAAGAGAGAGGTTACAAGACCCAGAGTTCATGTCTGAACTATGCTGCAACATATAGGACAGTGAAATATTGAAAATATAGAACAAAAGTGTGTTTCTCTTCATTTGTTTGCACGTGTTAGTGGTCGTTTGTGATTAGTTTATGATCAGAAGAATTGTTAATCTTGTTCATTTTAGTTTTCTTTTCACTTTAGTATATTGCACATTTAAATTTGAGTACCAAACCTATTTTGCAAGCAATATTGTGTGCACCACTTGATTAAACACTCTCTAGGGTTTGATATTTGGTCTTCTAGACTATATTACTTTTCGATTGTGTATACTTGCACATAGTTCTGTAGGTACCCTGCTGCAGCAACAACAACAACTTTTTGGTGCCGTTGCCGGGTATGTTGATTTTTAAGTCTAAATGCTATTATATTGCTTGATTACTGCTTTAATTTCATTTTTTGCATTTTTTTACTTGTTTGATTGACATGGTGCTGTAGTGTTTTAATCTTTAGGTGCGAAAAAAAAAGATGACAAATCAACATGGTGGTGCTGGAAATGGTGGAAACAACTTGGGAAATATCTTGGCTATGGCTAATCTTAAAAACAAGTGTATTCGCTTTTATGCAAACCCGTTGTTCCAAGAGATGACACCAAGCATTGTCTGGCCTGAAATTAAATCTAACCATTTTGAGCTGAAGCCGGTAATGTTTCAAATGTTGGAGTTCATAGGCCGATTTTGTGGCCCACCCACCGATGATCCTCATCTTCATTTGCGCTCTTTCTTAGAAGTTTGTGAATCTTTCAAGCTTCAAGGTGTGAGTCCAGAGGCACTAAGGATGAGGCTATTTCCCTTCTCATTGAGGGACAACGCCCAATCATGGTTGAGCTCATTTCCACCCGAATCTATCACCACTTGGAATGAGTTGACCGAGAATTCATGATGAAGTATTTTCCAGCAGCAAAGATTGCCAAGTTTCGAAATGAGATTATGTCTTTTGGGCAAGAGGATGAATATGTGAGTGAAGCTTGGGAAAGGTTTAAGGAGTTGGTAAGAAGGTGCCCCTACCATGGGATTCCTAATTATATTCAGATTGAGACATTTTATTTTGGGCTTAATTTAAATTCAAGGATGATGTTGGATGCATCAGCAAGGGGAGCCTTACTGTCCAAATCTTATGAAGAAGCACGTCAACTGCGGAACCTAATATCATCCAACAACTATCAATGGGAAGATCCAAGAGCTGCTCCAACATTAACTCAAAAAGTTCTAGGAATTCTAGAAGTGAAGCTCATACTGCACAAATGCCAACAATGGGGGTCTGCTGTTACAACTCCATTAGCAGCAATGGGTTCAACAATTGAGAGTTTTGAGCATAACATTCATCCCCAACCATTGTTGGAGGTGGTATCATGTTTTTATTGTGTTGAAACACACAAGTTTGAAGAGTGTCCAACTAATCCAACATCTGTATGCTGTGAAGAAAATCAAAATTATCAGCGGAACCAGGGGAATAATCTACTCCCTCCGTCCCTTATAAGTAGTCCCTTTTCTTTTCGGCACGAAGATTAAGAGTTGTGAGTGTAGTGTTATTAATATTTTATTGGTGAGTGTGAAAAAGTTTGCTATTTTTGGAAAATGGGACTAATTTATGGGACAAACAAAAATGGGAAATGGGACTACTTCAACGTGACAGAGGGAGTATATTCTAACTCATGCAACCCAGGGTGGAGGAACTATACCAATCTTTTATGGTATGAGTCAGAAAATCACAATGCTGCAGCATCTGTGTAGCATAAGTTTGGGAGTTCTGGTTTCCAACAGCAGAATCAGCAAAGAACTGAAGTACCACGTGGGAAGCAGCTGAATTCATTGGAGGATATGCTCAAGGATTTTATTTCAAAAAATGAAACAATGAGTTAGAGTTAAGATGCCCTTATTCAAAGTCAAGCTGCTTCACTTAGAAGTTTGAAAATGCAAGTTGGGAAATTGGCAACCGAGCTGAGAAATAGACCTCAAGGCTTACCACGAAGTGACACTTTCAATCAAAGGTAGAAAAAGAACATGTCAAGGCATTAATATTGAGTAATGGCAGGAAACATGAGGAATTTTCCCCTGCACAGGGTCAAGAAGTTGAAGAAGAATTACAGAAACAGACTGTACCTCATGTTGCAGCACAGAACCAACATACGACTACTTAGAGGAAGTTTACAACGCCACTTCCTCCTTTTCCACATAGGGTGAAAAATCAAAATGATGATGTGGAGGAGTACTTTTCTATTGATGCGTTGGATATTTTTGCTGGGGAAATGCACGAAGAGTTGTACATGGAGTCAGAGCAAGTTGAATATTATTAAAAACGGTTTGAGGAGCTATGGGGTGATGAAGACTCTCAAAAATCTGAATCTCTTGAGTTATCACAGGGGGAATTTCAGACTCTTTCCACAGAACAACCTGAACTGGTATTGGACTCTTAGTTACACTATTTGGAGTATGATGATTTAGAGGATGATGAGAAGAGGGAGGTAATTCTGCTTCTCGATAGGCACAGAATCCAAAGGGAATCTTCACCAGATTTTTGGATCGGAGCTGGGATACAAATCAAAGATCAGATATCGAGGATCTTTTTCTTCTTTCTCTCTCTTATTTTTGTAACTATTCATTTAATTTTAGTAGATTTAATTCCTTCGTCTTTTAGGATTAAATCTCATTATGCAAGAAAGAGGATTCAACATCAAATTCATGCGCAGTCAGTTCAACAATTCATACGATCCAGGTATTCCGCAAAAACCATCTTATGCATTTCAATAGGAGCATGCTAAGATTATTCATAAGCATAGTAATTTATTTTAGATTTCCAATGTTCAGCATGGGTTATGGTTTGGCAATTCAGTTTGCTAGAAATCCCTTAAGTTGATATCAGAGCCAAGTTGAATTAATTGGCTCTGTCGGTAAAATAATTTTGCCTATGATTATGCATGATTGTTATTACTGAACTTCAATGTATGGTTGTATGGATTGTATGGTTTTTGTTCCTCGTGGTTCTCAGGTTAATCAGTCCATATATATATATATATATATATATATATATATAT
>JAPKLW010000914.1:291908-309024 GCA_026898455.1 Plectranthus barbatus | reverse complement strand
ATAGGTTAGTTGAGAAGTTTTTATATTCTATCAAAAACAATAGAAAATATTATTAGTTAATTTCAATTTTATTTAAGAACAATAATATATTGTTACATTTAATATATTCATTGATCTAGTATATATACTACAAAAAAACGTTAGTAATTATTACAATAGTAATTAATACCATATTCTTCTTATATACATTATAATGGAAATAGTCATCTCCATTACTCTAAGAAAAATAAAGATATGTTAATATATTTATACATAAAATTTCTATTACAATTGTTATAGACGTACCAATACAAATATATGCTAAAAGTTGTTACTTAAATAATATTGCAACATAAATTTCTACACAATTCTTGCTAATAAAAATAGATTGTGGTTCACACTTTTGCCCATTGATTGTCTCTACATTATTGGACAGAATTGTATGTGATGTCAAGAGAAGAGTGGCTGCTCAACCATGAGACCAATTCTGACTTCTGAGCCAACAATAATGATTGCAACTCCGTCACTAAATCTCAACTTGAAGCCAAATAGTATAATTTATAATAACAGCAAAAAGTAACCTAATAAAACAAATGAACAAAATCAAAATCTTCATTTGAGAGGAGATGGAGAATGTACATATTTATTACAACAATAAAATAAAACTAAACAAACCAAATGAGCACTACTAAAATTTTCATTTGAGAGGAGATGGAGAATGATGAGTTTGTAAAAAATGTATTCATATTTATAGTGTCAAGATGATCTAAAATTTAATTATCTCGACCATAATTAGAGGGTTGTATTTAATTTGATTATCAATTTGTGCCATAATTTTAGCTAATCTATTTTGATTATCTTATGTTTCAAAATATAAAAATGAAAGTATCATGACTGATTTATTGCCATATTCATTGAATTATTTTTCATAATAACATTTATTAACTTGCAAATTAATTGTATTAATTAGTTTCTATATTTCCTTGTGATTAAATTCGTAAATTTTGTTTAGAAGGAAAATAAATATTTTGGGCCTTGATTTTAGGAATAGTAATATAAATATATAAATAGATAAGTATTTAAGTTATAATATTTTATATATAGATAGACCACTATTTTTTAACTCCAAATTCGGCCATATAAATATAATTAATTTTAAGATATATTTATTTTATAGTGGTATAATACTGTAATTTAGAATATTATTGACCAAACAAAGTGTAATATTCTAATAAAATAATCATTTTTTATGAATAATTTATCGATTGTGATTAATTGTAACATTATGGATGATAAATTAAAAAAACTTATTAGGATAATAATGTTCACCCTAATTAATTAAGGAAAAATCAATCAAATGAAATTCTAATTGATTTATATATATTTCCCTAAAATATTAAGATTAATTTTAGGATTTAATTTCTATACCCCTAATTTTCTCTTAGAATAATAATTACAATTATTGTATTAAAATAATAAAAAAATCATTTTTTATAATTAAGCTTTATGCATATTTGTCGGTCGTTAAATACATTTAGCAAAGTAATACTTTCATTAGCTATAAAGTTCACATTTTAATATTGGAGCATTCCTACAATGAATTTAATTCAATTTAAGACATATATTTTCCTAAATAATTTAGGCATGTTATGGAACTAATAAATAAAGTAAAATAAATCTAATTTGTTTCTAATTTATTTGTACATATTCTCCTAAAATATATAAATTAATAATTAAAGAAAAAATAATCTAATTGATTTATACATGTGTTCCAAAAATATTCCCATAAAAAAGGATGAAAATTCAAAGTGAAATAAATATAGAATGTTTTACATAATAATTAATGAACTTAGTAGTTAAATTAATGAACAATTAATGCAAGTGAATATTTCCATATATTGTCTCCGGTATTGTTTTAATATATATATAGATATGCCACATATATACCAAAGAAATGGAAATGTCACACATTATTTAATTTATGATTCATAAAAATTTTAACATCAAATCAAATATTGGTAGGGATGTCAATTTAGCCCGAAACCCGCAGGTGACCCGATTAACCCGAGCTAAAATACAGGTTATGGTCAAAATATTTTTGCCCAAAAAAATTAGCCCGAATAACCCGATGGGTTGGCCCGATTAACCCGATTACTTTTTTTTATTAATATATCTATCATAATTATAGTACTAAAATCTACTTTTGATATTTAAGATCATATATATTAATTAAATTTTAAGTTATATAATTGTATTTAGTTCAAATAGTATTCAATACATAGTTAAGTTTATTTACTTACGAATTTAAAATATATTTAAATATTGCTAAAATTAAAAATAATATTTTTAATAGTTAAATTAATCATTATATAAGAGTTTGTGATGTGTTTTGTATTTTTAATAAGAGAAAAGTAATATTTTGCTTATTTTTTATTATTTAAAATATTAAAAGAGTGAAAAGGTATTAAAAATAAAAAATAATTGATAAATTTATTGGCCCGACGGGCTAGCCCGAAAACCGATGGGTTAGGGTTAGGGCCAACATTTTTTAGCCCGAAAAAATTTCAGCCCGATTTGACCCGGACCGATTAACCCGCAGCCCGATAGGGCTGAATCCGACGGGTTAGCCCGATTGACATCCCTAAATATTAGAGTACAATTCAGTGATAAAGAAAATATTGGGGTATTTTTTTATAGTTGAGGGTATTTTTAATTGAAAAAATGAAACATTAGAGTATAATTCAAAAAAGAAAAAATAATAGGGTATTTTTCATAGTTGACCAATAATTTAGGGTATTTTCACTACAACAAATAATAATATAGACAACGCGAATTTCGCGTCGTCTATTGCCAAACTTTGCGTCGTGTATTAACACGTCATCTATGCTGAGATGCTAATAGACGACGCGAAAATCACGTCGTGTATATCCACATAGACGACGCAGAATTCGCGTCGTCTATAACATAATAGACAACGCGAATTTTGCGTCGTCTGTGTGCATACACACGACGCGATTTTGCACGTTGTTTATATATGTGTAGAAGTTATAGATGACGCTGTTTTTGCGTCGTCTGTGTACATATAAACGACGCAAATTCTCACGTCTTCTCTAGTTTTATAGACGACGGAATTATTCGCGTCGTCTCTTTTATTATTATATTTTTCCGTCTATAGCAAATTTTTTTCCTGTTAACCCTGATTATTCATACCTCTTTAACTATCACATAATGTCAAACCATTCTGAGAGTGAACAACAAATATAATGCTTATATATCAATTAAATTCAAAAACTCAAATTACAATCAGTAAACAAAATAAAGAATTCAAAAAAACAAACATATGTTAGTGGCATAAAATTTCTTTCAATGTGTATGTAAGTTTCAGCCTTCAGATTCACTACAGGAAAACACAATAACATATAATTAATACATAGGAAAACACAATAACAAAGATGACGCGGTGGAACGCGTCGTCTATATGGGTATAGACGACGCAAAATATTCGCATCGTCTATTCCCATATAGACGACGCGGTGCACTTACGCTTCCGCGTTGTCTATTAGGATATAGACAACACGAATGAAATTCGCGTTGTCTATATTGCGTCATCTATTACCTTATTTGTTGTAGTGTTTTCATAGTTTTTCGTTGTTTTTAAGAGGCTATACCTCCAAAAGCTCTATAGATTCTTTTAGACTTGTGTCAGTTTTTTTGTTTTTTTTAGTAAAATAGACTGAAGTTTTAGCCTTTCAACAACTTATTTGTATATCTTGATAGATATTATTGAAGTTATATATATTTATATTAATTAAAGAAAAGGGTGATGCAGGTCCATTTGGTTAGCATGGTCCCTGCTACTGGAGAAAATATATAGAATTGTGCACCTCAATGAAATAAATTGATTAATAATGATTGTGAAAGTTACTACACATTGACCTTTTCCACTCAAACTTTTAGGGTAGTTTTTCTGTGGTGGGAAACATCAACATGGACTCGTGGTGCATTTTCATTTTATGAACTATTCCATTTTATATTTAAATTTATATTTTGTGCATTATAATACAAAATTTTATGTATAAAATGTTTTTGAGAATATAAATTATGCATGGATGCATCATTGATAAAGCGAAGGTGATATTAATAATAAACTACATGAACTTACATGTTGATGCAGTAATCTATACATAATCTGGGATTGAGATACACATCCTTAATCCTTAGAACAACAGAAACCATGAATTACTGCAACTTGATGCGATCAAGATTGTCCAAAACTGTTCTCATCTTGGGCCGCAGCTCCGGATCCTGCTCTGTACAATTTAGTGAAACATGAAATGCAGCCACCACTTCCTTCTTCGCATGCGCCTCGTGCAAGAGCGCGGGGTCTATGATCTCCGACAACGCTCTTTCTTCCCGGAACACCCTCCTCACCAGCCCCTCCTTGCCGTCGTTGTCGGGGACTCGGCCCGTCAGAATCTCCATTACCAAGACCCCGAACGAGTAGACGTCGCACTTTTGGTTGAGCCTGCTGACCCCTCTCGCGCCTGCATTTCTTGCTTCTGGAGCCATGTACATATTGCTCGATGACGCTGAAGGTTTGGAGGGAGCAATTGTGGATTTTGAGACGAGGCGGGACAAGCCGAAGCCGGAGATGTATGGCTTGAGGTCGTCGTCGAGCAGGATCTTGGAGGACTTGATGCTGCCATGGACGTACTTTCTGGGGCTGCACTCATGAATGTGCATTAGACACCTTGCAGTTTCTTGAAGAATTCTCAGCCTTGTACCCCATGATAGGGTGGGTAGCATATTTCCTGCGTTCAAAATGGTGTTCCATTTGATTATGCAAGTTCAGGCTATACATGCTCATGAAAAACTGCAGAAATGATCGATTGAAGGTGGCTTCAGTTACAACTAATAACACTTTTATTTTCACAATGCAAAATTCAAGATTATGCAGAAGCACCTAGTGAATGACAAATTAACATGCATGCTTTCCTACACAGACTTGAGTGAATCGTAAAACTAATGTTAAGATCTCATTTTCTCCATACAAAGACAATTTAACACACACTCTTCACGAGCAGCGTGAAGCTATTTATATCACAAACCACTACTGGGAGAATACATTATCGAACTGGGTCGGCTCTGATATCATGTTAAAATTCAATTTTCTCTTTATAAAACCAATTTTAAGAAGAAAAGACTTTCACCGTTATAAAGTAGCCTTCAGTCGACATGGGATACTTTAATAACTTAATAACCACCGTGACAGAAAAAAAAAAACAGAGGACGAAAACTCGGAGGATTCCTGCAAGGATCTCTACTTTCTACATATATAATGCATTTGTACAGTTTCTATCAGTCACTAGACATAGTTGAAGAGAAGTTTCAAGAAACTGAATTCGGATTTGGGGAGCTAATTCAAGTATACTAATCAAGAATTCTGAAATGGTAATCTTGAGACACCAACAAGCGACGAAATTAAAAATGTAAATTCTCACCATGCAAAGCATCGTGCAAGCTTCCATTACCGATGAAATCCGAAATCAGCAATTTTTCATCACTGGCATAGTAGTATGCCCTCAGCCTAACTATGTTGGGATGCTGCACTTTAGCAATGGCCTCCACCTCCGCCTCGAACTCCTTCAACTTCCACGCTACGTCCCCCTCGCTCAGCCGCCTCACCGACACCACCACCGGAGCCGATCCTACTCCCTTCCCACCACCAGCCACCACCCTGTAAACTATCCCATTTCTGCTTTTCCCAAGAACATAAGCTGATGCCCTCAACAAATCCTCCAATTCCAACCCAAATCCTTCATCAATCACGACAAATTTGCCCTTTTTCCCTTCCTCGCAGCCCCTCCCCATCTCTCGGCTCGCATCCTCTTTCCCTAACTTCTGCTCCACCTTCCATTTCTTTCTAATCACCCACACCGACACAGCCACCACCCCAACCACCACAAAGACGCCGGAGATAACCGAAGCCGTCACCGAACCGCTGTTTATCCTCCTAGCTCCCAACCCCTCACCGCCATTACTCCCCGGTTTCTCAGGGTTTTCCAGAAAGCTTGGATTCTGAGCTTCCGGCACTGTGCATGGATTGCTCAATGGAAATCCGCAGAGATAGAGATTCCCGGCAAATGCAGTGGGGCCCTGGTTCAACAGTGACCCCACTTGAGGTATTTTCCCGGTGAGGTTGTTGTGCTGAAGATCAAGACTAACCATCACCGGAAACAGACCAAACGTCGCCGGAATCTCGCCGGAAAATGCATTGTAAGAAAGATTGAGAGTCCCCGTCAAATGGGTTAAATTGCTGAGGCTTTGAGGGAGTGAGCCGTTGAAGTTGTTGGAAGAAATATCGAGATGAACGAGATTCTGAAGGGTGGCGATTTGCTGCGGCAGCGGCCCAGTGAAGAAGTTCTGCGAAATATCAAGCAGAGTGAGAAATGAGAGTGCGCCGATTTCCGACGGAATGTAACCCGTCAGATTCCTGCTCGAAAGTGAAACAGAAATGACGCGGCGGTGGGCGTGGTCGCAGGTGATCCCATCCCACCTGCACGGAGTAGCATCGAGCTCCGACCATGAAACCAGAACTCTGTTTGGATCATTCAGAATGGCTGCTTTCAGGGCTAACAGAGAGAGCCCATCGGAGTTCAGTGAAAATGCGAGAGGAATGCAGAATGTCAAGAAATAAATGAGTTTAGCAAAAGCATTCACACTCTGCATTTTGCATTAAAAAAAAAATCAATCTTTAAAAGTTTGCGAAGTAGAAACTCAATTTAAAAAAAAACCCAGTCTTTTTGAATGCATCGACTTCAAACTTTCGCATGTGAAGTGGGATTTGGGGGTTTTCGATTGACAGCTCTCGAGAAATGCTTCTGCAATAGGCCCACAAGTTGCAGAAAGAATGTGTGATTTAGAGCAACCGCAACCCATCTGCAAACGCAAACTCATTTCCCATTTTCATGCCTTTTCTCCTCCATCCCTACGGCAAATTTGAACGCAAATTGAGTTTTCTTGTTTCTCTCTCCTCCTTGTAACGCATATTTGAGTATGTATTGTAGTGTACTGCATTTGTTTTTTTTTTTACACAATGGTCCTTCAATTTTCTGTTTTTAATTGTTTTGACCTTTTGATATATTTTCTTAATACTTTTTATATTTTGTTTACATTTATATTATTACTTATCTTTTTAATTTAGCTTAATTATTTAATTTTTTATTTAATTAAATTTTAAAATAATATTTATGAAATTAATAATATAGAATATGGATATAAAAGAATTAACAACATTTAAGAATACAAAAGAGGAAATAGATATCAACTACCATACAACAACTCAAGGTACAAGAAAAGTCATTACAAGGCAAATTAAGAAAATACATAAAACTTTAAACTAAAGCTAATGATATTGAAATTGATTAATAATCTGGTAGTCCGGAACCAGATCCTCCAAGATTGTTAAAATAACCCCCAAATGCACCACCAGTAAATGATTGAGATTGATCTTCTTGTTGCGCTCTTCTTTGTGAAATACGTGCTTTTTCAGCTTCGAGTGAAGCACGAAGTTGGGGATCTTGTATGGAACTCAAATCGCGATATAAAATTTTATTTTCTTCCTTTGTTTCTAAATATTGTTCAAATTTTGAGCTTGATCTCTGCAACTCTTCAATTAATCTGTTATTCTGATCTTGCACCATATTGCACTGCGAAATGCATTAATTGAACACATGTGGGAGGAGCATTCTAATTCCGTTATTTAAATGATCATGTATTTTATTATCTTTAATTTCATATTTAAATGATCATGTATTTTATTATTTTTAATTCCATTGTTGAGTTGTTTAATTTATTAAGTGTGTTTTGTAATTTTATTATTGAATTGTTAACTTATTTAATTTTTATTATTAAAATAAATATTAATCATATTATAACAACTTATTTAATTGAATTTAATAAATGGATCGAATTGTAAATTTGATAAATATATTGGTAGTATTTGAAAAGTTTAAAAAGTTGAATAAAGAAAGAATATGCTGAGAATATTCTTTTGGGTTTGAGTTTGGTGTTTTGGGATGGAGATAAATTACTGTTTGATTTGATATTTACTGCATTTTGAGTTTGAGTTTGGTGTTTCGGGTTGGAGATGGCCTTAGGATTGGTGATGATGGGGTGGGGTTGCCCCCCTCTCTCTCCCTCTCTAAAGGGTGAAGTAGGGACTCGGTGAAGATGATGAGAAAGAAGAAAGATTTTTGTTCGAGTTTGAAAGTTGCGATATTTTCGAGGTTATTTTAGTGGAGTAGGAATAGGATTTGAATTTGGGTGTACATGTGAATTAAATATTTGAGTTTTTGGGATGTTGATTGTTTGTATTCATTATAAAAATACTTTGAATTTTCGTATTGGGATGTGATGTGAGAGATATATAATGAATCTTTTGATCTCCTGTCTGGACAAGAAAGGCAGTCTTTTTTTCTAATGTGACACTGTCATGCATTGATTTTTGTTTTTGGACATTTGAGTTCAATCCAAATAAGTTCAAGTTTTGAATTTTGTGCATCGAAATTAGATTTCTCGAATTTATATAATGCCAAAATGTGGAGTTCATACGCTTCTTCGAGTGAAAAATAAATTAACACAATTTATAGTAAGAAAAAAAATATACAACTACTGAGTACTTTTTTTTTTTTTTGAGAATAATAGCAATTTCATTACTCACAAGGGGTGGTAGCATCAGCTACTAACATACGGTGGAACCGTGGTGAAGAAGTACAAAAACGAGAAGATGTAGAATCAGACATTCTAGCAGAATTAGCTAAGAAGTGAGCAACTAAATTTTCTTGTCGGCGGACCCATCTAAATGAGATATCCTCAAAGGACATGGCAATCTGGAGAATGTCTGCAACCACGGTGCCGATCGAGTTACAAGGGATGAATCTTCGATTGATTTTGGAACAAAGAGCTTGATTATCCATTTCGGCATGAACTTTCCCAATTCCTTTGCTCCTTGCCAACACAAGACCATGGAAACATGACAATGCTTCAGCAAGCTCTACATCAAAGTGATTGGGGATTTGCTCAACAAAAGTCTCAAGTGGGGAGCCGAAGGAGTCGCGGAGAATACCTCCCAAACCACACAGCCCTGCTGGTCCGAGTGAAGCATCCGAATTAAGTTTGACCCAACCCGGTGATGGGGCTTGCCAGCGGTGACAGGGTGAAGGAATCTGTTGTTCCAATCTGGATGGTGTGGTTGTCTTTTGGAAGTCCTCCAGAAGGGTAGAGGCATTAGATAGACATTCCCGAAAGTCTGTTGTCTTTCCTTTGAACTCCAAAAGGTTTTGTGATTTCCAAATTGTCCACAGGAGAGTTGCAAAGTGTTCGATAAACTCCTCTGGTTGGTCCTTGATGATATGCAAAATCCAATCTTGAAGCGGGATAATGTGTGAATGAATAATCTGGATTCGGAGGCAGCAGGCTTTCCAGCAAAGTTCGCTCCATTTGCAGTCGCGAAGGAGGTGCTCAGATGTCTCAGGTAGGAGCCCGCATCTTTTGCAAATAGGATCCACTTGGATTTTTCTCTTCAGTAAATTAACTTTTGATGGGACAATTCCACGCATGCATTTCCATAGAAATATCTTGATCTTCGGCACAGTGTTGAGGGACCAAATCCATTTCCAGTGATTTCGATTATTGGTAGACGAAGAAGGAATCGATGACAGAGCATCTTTGGAGTTCTTCGCCACCCAATAACCAGACTTGACTGAGAAGAGACCGTCCTTGGTGAATTTCCAGGAAATGCAATCATCTTGTAGTGTCTGGCAAATTGGAATGGAAGAAATAGCAACAACAATATCCGAGTTGAAAAAAGAAGAAATGATATCTTGGTTCCACCGAAATCCTGAGTTGTCCATCAAATCTCGAACAAATTGGAGGTCCTGCAAAACAGAAAAAGAGGGGGAGGGAAGTGAAGGTGGAGAGAAACCAGGGATCCAGTCATCACACCAAATTCTAACTGTCCTCCCGTCTCGGATTTGCCAGCGGATCCCTTTGTTGAGGACACTCCGCCCGGCTAAGCAACTTCTCCAGGCAAAGCTAGGGCGATGTCCTGCAGATGCCTCCAAAAAAGGGAGCCGAGGGAAGTATCGAGCTTTGAGAGTTCGAGCAATAAGGGAGGTCGGACAGGTGAGGAGGCGCCATCCTTGTTTGGCCAGAAAGGCTTTATTAAAGCATTCAAGAACACGAAAGCCAATCCCCCCCCCGTTCTTTCTGATTGCAGATATTTCCCCATGAGCTCCAATGGATTCTCTTTTCTTGATCTTTTTGACCCCACCAAAAATTAGCAATAATTTGATCAATCTTCTCCAGGATAGCTGTGGGGAGCAGAAAGCAGCTCATGTAGATCCCTTCTTACAACTACTGAGTACTGATACAAGCCCAAAATTGATTTTAGGAATAAAGAAGAAAAGTTGAAATGTATATAATTTTATATCTTTCACAGCCCCCAGGCCCGCTTGTTCAAGAAGATTAAAATAAATTTTTTTGGGAATTAAATATAATAATTAAGAAATAAGTATATTATTAAGAGTGAGATTTATTAATACCCACTTTCAACTATATGCATTTTAAAAATACCCAAAATATTATATTGCTTTAAGAAATACCCACGGCACATATCTGACAATTTTCAGAAATTAAATGTCGTTATTTTCACAAAAAAACATGTAGATTGAGACATGTTGAATAAAAAAGAAAAATTGTCGGTCAATTATTTGTATATTAACATGCGGATCCGACCAACAAATAATAAAAATAAAAATTATGCTTTAAAAAAAGGGAAGGAGAAATCGGTGCCACGTGTGGTCGGTGTCGACTGCTGAGGCATCGACCCCGACACCGATCCACGTGGCAATATTTTTAAAAAAATAAATTATGGCCACGTCAATCGGTATCGATGCCACATAGGTCGATGTCTCGGATACCGACTGACGTGGCATAGATCCACGTAGGTCGGTGTCGAGGTCGGTGTCTTATAAGTGACACCGACCCGGCACCGACTGGGCCCCATTCTGAAAAAAAAATACAAAATGGGTTAAAACCCATTTTCCTGGCATCCGACTGAGACGTCGACTTCTTCACAAACACAACAAGGAATTGGAAGCTGCGGTCGACATCAGTAATAGACCAAAACTTCAAAAAACATCCTCACGCAATGGCCGCCCATAATGAGGTAAGTACTTTCAACCATTTTATTCCATTTTAACCGTTTATTTTTGTTCTTTTTTCTCTAATTATTTAGTTGTGGAACTTGCGAAATTATGTGTAAATTTGTGTAAATTTCATGGAGTAGTTTTGAATTGTGAACAATGTGTTATTAGATTTAGTTTGATTGATTAATTTAGGTACCCAAACATAATTGATGCTGTATGCTTGGCAAAATTAGGTCAAAATCAAATTGGGGGAAAACACAAACATACCCTAAATTAATCAAATTAGGGATAATTGAAATCTTATATTTTTATTTAGGTTCTATTAGATGCTTATTTGGTTTTAATTAAATTAATTATGTTGTGGATGTTTATTCTTGTATAATTTGGTTAAATTCGATAAAATTAAATTAATTTATTATTGTATAATTTGGTTGAATTCGATCAAATTAAATTAAATTAATTTATTCTTGTATAATTTTGTTGAATTCGATCAAATTAAATTAATTTATTAATTTTCATGTTATTTTTTAATAAATTAATTATGTTGTGGATGCTTATTTAGGTATATTTAGTGTTTATTAATTTTATTTATTGTAAAGTAGTGGTAACGGAAACCGTTACACCGTGGTGTGAAACATCTAATTAAGTAATCCATGTAATATGAGAGTATTATTGTATAACATGGGAGAATTTCATGAACTACGATGAATAACCATAGTTATATTTAAAGTAATGGTAACGGAAACCGTTACACCGTGGTGTGAAACACCAATTTAACTAATGCGTGTGATATGAAAATATTATTGTATAACACGAGAGAATTCTGTGAACTAATTAATCATATGTTGAATTAATTTTAATATTGATATTGCTACTGATTTATTTCGTGTTAATAATGATCTTAATTAAATTTGTGAAAAATGAGATGAATTAAAATCTTTGGAATATGTGTAGGTTGAGTGGATTAGGCCTGCTTTCCGTGGTTTAACCACGAAGGTGACGTTATCCACGAAGACCACAGTATTGAAGGGAATTGCATCTACCTTAAAGTCATTAGGGGGGACGAGTTGGTTAATCAGTTTAGGTACGGACCCTTTGGTTCTCTTTTAGTTCGGGAAAATAATGGTCCTAGTGCTTCCGCTCCTTTAGTGGAGCTCTTAAGTTATCAAATTAAGAGTGATGATGATAATATATTGCTATTCTTGGTTGGTGGGAATTTGATTCGTTTTGGGGTGCCTGAGTTTGCATTGGTCACTGGTTTGTGTTTTGGGTCATCTGCCTTTGATCCTTGTTCTGATGATCATGATGTTCCTTCTAGATCATCTGTTTTTAGAAAATTCTGTGAAAATAAGCAACTGATAACAAATTATCTTTTTAAGAAGTTTAAGGAGTGTAATGTACATCGTGAGGATCACTTGCTTTACTTGAGGGTCGCAACATATTAGCTTGTTGGTGTTTTGTGTTGGGGTACCATGATAGGCGGTTAGTTGAGGGGTGGTTATATGTCCTAGTGGAGTATTTGGGTTGTTGGAATGCTTTCCCGTGGGGGGCTTATTCCTACCAGGGTTTACTACACTACATTTCAGCTATGCCTAGAACTAGAGACCGAGATGGCCTGAGCACGATGAGTATTCATGGGCCTATTTGGGCATTACAGGTATTATAGTAATTTAAAAACTATGGCTTATAAATTATGATATAGATATTGTAGAGTTAACATTAATATGTTTGTAGGTATGGGCCTATGAGGCCATTCCGGAGTTGGGGCTTGCATGTTGCACCTTTCTATAAGCACTTCAAGGTATGCGTGGATTTACTTAAAGGTTTGGGTGACTTTAGCCCCCCTAAATTTTTAATTTAATAATAGGATGATATGACTTTTTATGAAATAACTCTTTTACCGAATAGTTAATATAAGGAGGGGTTGAGACTGAATGAGAAGAGAGTATGAGGGGTTTAAGATTTGAGAAGTAATAGTGTACTACTTCACCACCACCTCTGGTCTCTTCTATATACACACAAACACTTGCATTATACACAAAGAAACTAAAAAGAGTATAATGATGCTATAAATAGTGTTCTACTATCTATGTATACTATAGAGAGAGATTAAGTGAAAAAGGGTTTTTAAAAATTCCAAGAATTTACCGACCCATTATTTTATGCATTTTGTGTTGGTAGACACGAAACATCAAAGAGATTAGTGTTTCACTAGTCATAGCTTTGTATTGATGTTCCTAGCTCTCTGTCACAATCATATGACCATCTCGCAGAGCTTGAACTTCCGACATTAATCTTCCTTTGCCTTTTTCACTCATTTCCTTTCACAAAAACCTACATAACTTAACCACCCACAACATAACATACATCAAGACACAACCATGCATATAAAAATTATAAAACTATTATAAATCTTATAAAAATAAGGCAAATATCTTGACTATTACAAATATTAGCAACAATTGTATTTGCGATTTTGGCCACCACCACAATGTGTGATATATACTACAAAATGGTGTCCCATGTTCGGAGAGCAATAATGGTGAAAGTGTTTTGCCCATGATCAAGAGATCGCATGTTCAAACTTTTTTTTAGGACAACTAAATTGTGAGTTTAGATTAATACATTGTATTTAATATATACCACAAAATAGTACTCCATCTCTTCCTTCTAAATAGTCTACATGCTAGTGGGCCCACATACCAATGCAAAAAAAATTAGGGATGCTTTTTGGTTGATTAAGGATTGGATTAGTGATTTGTTATAAAAATGAAAAAAAAATACAAATATTGGCTCCAAAAAACTGGAGCCAAAAACCTACAAAATTTGTTGATTAAATCAAAAAAAATTGGAGCAAAAAACTGCCACCAAATTTACAAATTTGAAGTCATGCCATTCTAAGATTCTATAAATACAACCACAGCCTAAAAAATTCATTACAAACATTACCAAAAAAAACTAAAAACAGAGATGAGTTTACAAAAAGATTTATCAAATGAGATTAAGAAAGAAATTTTGCAATTTCTCATTCGAAACTGCAAGGATGGAGAGCCAATCCAGAAGAAAATGAAGGAAGCTGCTACAATCTTCAAGTGTTGCTGAAGATCTATTTCAAGAATCTGGGAATCTGCAAAAAACCAAAGAGCAAGAGGAGAAATAATGAAAGTGGTGAGCAAGAGAATTGGAGGGTCAAGACAAGCAAAACATGAGGTACATTTAGCACAAATGGAACAAGTACATTATCAAAAAAGAGCTACAATTAGAGCATTAGACAGTAGCATTAATATTCCAAAAACTGTTGTGAGAAGATAGACTAAGGAAAAACTGATCAGAGCTCACATCAATTTAATAAAACCTGATATGACTGCTCCTAATAAACTCTTGAGGATGAATTTCAGTTTGCAAGCCATAGAGTTTGATAGTGCTTTGAATATGCTTAAGTTCAAGGCAATGGAGAATGTGATTCACATATAGGGGTGGGAAAAAATATCAAAATACCTATATACCATACATATCGTATCGAAAGAATATTGAAAATACCAAAATCTTGATATACCGTCATTAACGGTACGGTATGATACCGTACCGAAAATCTACGGTACGGTAACGATATGAGATTCTAAAATATAGGGTATACCGTCTACATACCGTACCGAATATATAAATATTATTTTTATTTTAAATAATATAATATTATTCATATAT
The DNA here is from genome assembly GCA_026898455.1 of Plectranthus barbatus. NCBI lineage: Eukaryota > Viridiplantae > Streptophyta > Magnoliopsida > Lamiales > Lamiaceae > Plectranthus > Plectranthus barbatus. The sequence continues at coordinate 294,130 of JAPKLW010000914.1, read as the reverse complement.
AATAGTATTTATCCTATATATTTACTTCAATAAATATTCATATTTAATACTTTTCTAATTTTAATTATTTATTCTCCCTCGTTCAACTTATTTTTGTTATTGAGACGTTTTAAGAATAGCACCTAGATTGAAATTCTAATAATTATTAGTACATTATTATTTTATTTTTAATATTTATTTTGTTATAGTTTGATTATTATGATGTAAATTATCATAATTGTTTTGTTATATTGAAAAGTGATTATTTGAACATAAATAATATTAGTGTTAAGATATATTTTGGTATTATAATGATTCACAATTTCATTTCTTTTCATTTAACATTTTGATATATATGGGCATTTTACTTAGTTGTGTATAGTTATTAAAAAAAATAATTTATATTATATTATTGCACTTGTAGAATGATAGAATATAATACAAAATAGACAATAATATTTAAACAAAGGTTAATAACAATTTTAATTTAATGATGATAAAAATTAGTGAGTTGTTAAAATCGCATGACATGTAATCGGGAATTGAGTTAGAAGAAAATAATAATAAAAAATCATTTTAAAAAATTATTGTTAGAAGAAAAAATAATAACAAAATGATAATAAAGTATCCCACGTTGATAAAGAATAAAACACACACAAATGAAAGCATCGATAAATGAGCAGTCATTTTGATATCCCACATCGGTTAGTTATCAAATACAAATGCATTGAGTCACCTGTAAAATACATCTTTGTATAGCTAATTAGTGTTATTACCTAAACCATCAATTTGATGGTTTTCGGGACAAGGTTGCCGACCACATAGCCGGTGCGAAGTTGCCTTGGAACTCGTTTTTAATTAAATAATAATATTATTAATATTTATATATTATTTTAATTAATAATATTTGGTACGGTACGGTATACCGTTACGTTATATCACGGTATACCGTAAAATTTCAGTACGGTACGGTATGTCATTATTATGGTACGATAACGATATTCAATTTATGTTATACCGAAACTTTGGTATACCGAAGTTCGGTGTACCGATAGTTATAGTACGGTAACAGTATGCATTTTCTCATACCGTAAAGTTCGGTATGGTATACAGTACGATAAAAAAAATTCGGTATACCGTACCACCCCACCCCTATTCACATAGATGAGAAGTGGATTTACCTTGCAAAAAACACCCACAAATACTACATGACACAGCAAGAAGCAGATCCACATAGGACATGCAAGAACAAAAAATTTATTCTGAAGGTGATGTTTATGTGTGTTGTATGTCGGCCCATATTTTCAAAAAATGACTATGTTGTTTTTATGGAAAAATAGAAATTCGGCCATTACTATAGAGGTTGAAGCAAAAAGAAACAACAAGAAGAGAGCTAAGGAAACTATGGAGATAAAGCCCTAAGAATCTATCACGAAGCAAGTAACCAAAGATTGTTTGATAACGCATGTATCTAGTATAGATTTTATAAGTTATGATGCATGTAACAATGAATTGATTCTAAAAAAACCCATTGTAATTTTATTATAATGCATCTAATTAGGCTTTTTTATTTCAGGTTTTACCAGCAATAAAGGCTAAGTGGCATGCATGCTTAAGTAAAACAATTTTTATTCAACAAGATCATGCAAGGCCACATATTCTAAACTCTGATCTAAATTTTAGAGCAAGTGCACATGAAGATGAATTTCAGATTTCATTGGTGCAGTAACCACCTAACAGTCCAAATGTTAATGTGAATGATCTTGGTTTTTTTAGAGCTATATGATCGACTGTAAAAATACAGCAGCGAGCAAATAAATTTATAATAACCCGAAGGCTAGTCGAACCCACAGGGATAGTACAACGAAATCATCTCATGTACTGGACACAGTTTATCTATTCTTTGTTTGAGCAAATCCAAATTTGAATAGGGTTTTTGTTTTCAAAGCAGGAAATAACTTGGGAATAAATTCAATAATAAAAAGCACAGATTCTAGGGAAATCAACCAATCCAATCCAACATGCATAAACAATCAATCCAAACCCAAAATAATTATTAAGGTGGGAAATCTGATAATTTGGAATTAATTCCTTTGTTGGGCAATTAAAACCTAGATTACTAGAAAGTGAATTTTACCTCTCGGTCTCAAGAACACAAACTAGTCAATCTCAATAAAGATACAGATTTGAAAACCCTACAACTAATTCTTCCTTTTGAGATAGAAAACAGTTGTATCAAAATT
>JAPKLW010000914.1:203664-291898 GCA_026898455.1 Plectranthus barbatus | reverse complement strand
ACAATGGAGAAAAATATAGATAAGTGAGTATAAATATGAGCTTATCACTATACAAAGCCCAACAACAACATGCATGCAGGGATTCAAAAGAGCTTATTGATGCAGTGTTAACAAGCTTTAAGACACTAGAGTATATGACATTGAACAAGGTTTTCCTCTCTTTACAGTCATGTTTACATGAGATATTGAAAATCAAGGGATACAACAACTACAAGCTGCCACATATGAGTAAAGATGCTCTTATATTGCATAATCAATTACCAAGAAACTTGAATTTCCCATGCAATTGGTTAGGGACAACATTGCCTACTTAATTGCAGAAGGGCATACAAATGGGATAGAGGAGTTGATTCAAGGTTTGGGAATGCTTACAGAAAGTTATAAAGAATAAGGTTTCTTTTTTTGTAAAGCATACGCATCAGACAGTTTTTGTAAAAGAATGTCATGACTTGATTTTTGTAAAGATGGGCATTATTATGTTTGAAGTAAAGACAATTTTTGTAAAGATAGACATTACTATGTTTGAAGTGAAGACAATTTTTGTAAAGACGGTTTTTGTATCATGGCTTGCATAACTTGAAACATAGAATCCTTAAATGAGTTTAAAGAAACCAGTTCAAATCGACTGAACTCATTTTACACACATATATATAGTGCATCATGAATGAGTTCAGAATTAAAACAAATGCAAGTGTGAAGAATTAAACCATCTCAGACTTATATCTTCAAAATTTCCACAACAGATTTGAAACATAACCACAACCACAGTCCAACATAGAATCCAAACATAGCCACAGCATAACAACTTAAGGGACAGAGCTTGTAAAACATAGCCACCACCACAATCCAACATCGAATCCATACATGCCAAGGCCACAGGCTCACAATATAAAGGACAGAGCAAGTAAAACATAGTCATAACCACAATCCAACATCAAACCCATACATGCCAAAGCCACATGCTCACAATATAAGGGACATAGCAAGTAAAACATAGCCACAACCACAATCCAACATCGAATCCAAACATGCCAAAGCCACAAGCTCAGATCTAGGGTCCTAACATATGCACAATCACAAATATGCATAATTTTAAAAATTAAGGATTAGAGTTCATCGGATGTTTGGAGATTGGATTTTCCAGAAAGCCCGAACCACCTCCATCTTCAGTTTCAATGGGAACAAGCTTCAAGCTCCTCAACTGCCAGCCACGCCGTATCCAAGTTGTAAGGCTCGCTCAGAACAAATGCTCCATCCTCTATCTCAAGTACGTCGGGAAACCAAGAATCAAAACAAGTGCTCCATCCTCCGTCGACCAACCGCGAAGCCTCTGCCGCGGCGACAACGACTCCACATGACGAAGAACTGAAGCTAAGAGGCATCTCAAAGTCGATGGTACACATGGGGAGAGGAGAGCTAAGTTCTAATCCTTCGTCGATTGTCCAAATATCTTCTCCTCACACGGGGTCGTCGCCTGCAACGACGATAGAGGACAGGGGCAACAGAGGGGATATGGGGGATGTCATCATCGCGGGGTGGAGGGCGGTGGAAGAGAGAACGAGGTCGTCGCCTGCAACAACGACAGAGGACGGGGGCAACAGAGGCAATAGGGGCGGTGATGTCTTCATCGCGGGGAGAAGGAGGGCGGCGGAAGAGATAATGAGAGCGACGAAGGGCAGGTGAGAGAGTGGCACAAGCTCAGATCTAAGATTTTCTCGTTTGAGAGAGAGAGAGAGAATGAGGTGGCTGGTAAGATTTAGGGTAGTGAATGAATGGGTTGGCGTGTTAGGAATTTAGGTTTAAGTTTTAATTAAATATAATTTGGATTAAATTAATTAAATTAAATTTAATTTTTTCCTAATTTTTTTTCATTTTAAGTAAATAGTCAATTAAATGAGACAAATGAATTTGAAAATTGGACAATTTAAGTGAGACGGAGAAAGTGTAATATTTTTTCTCATCTAACATCACTATAATAATAATATTCTACTTAATATATTAATATTAATAATTAGGGAGGGAGTATATATAAATATATAGAGAGTTGAAACATGCGGCTCTTATTTGTCAAATCATTTGTTGGATTGCAAATTTCAAAGAGTAACGTAGAGGCAAAAACAACTTTATTCATTGGTTAAATTTTTATATACTTCCTCCGTTAGAATTTTCCTATAAATTTTTTCAGTTTTATTAGTCTCATTTTTTTAAATAGTAACATTTACATACACTTTTATAAAATATTAATTTCATTTAATTTAATCAATACTTACATTTTTTGGTTATTGTGTTCGATCAAATCGGAATTATTCGACCAAAATGGTGGGATTAATATTTTATAGTTAAGTTGTTGAACTAACTCTATATATATATATGAAAGGGAAAAAAAAAATGCAGGTGTGATAGTTTAATTTATCCACAAATCAGTTGACATTAAATTATTCCCAAATATAAATATAATTTGAGATTATTTGCAAAATCTGAACTCAAAAACATTAGCATGAATTCAATCGGGGTCTTTTTCCGTCTCCAATTACTCCTCGCCTTAGCTTACACTCTCATCCAATCGCTCTCCGCCACGTTACCTTTTTCCATTCTGAAACCCAGCGCCGACCTCTCCCTCTCCGTCGCAGACTACGGCGCCACTGCCACTGGCGGCCAATACGACACCGATGCAATCCAATCAGCCATCGACGATTGCGCCGCCGCTGCGGCTCGCTTCCACAGTACCTGCCAGGTCCACTTCCCTCCGGGCAAGTACCTGACCGCCACCTTATACCTGAAATCCGGCGTTGTGTTGGACGTAGCGAGGAACGCCTCTATTCTCGGCGGCACTAGGCTGAGAGACTACCCGGAGAAGCAGGAGAGATGGTATGTGGTGTTGGCGGAGAATGCGGAGGACGTGGGTATCACCGGCGGCGGGGAGATCAACGGCCAGGGTTTGAAGTTCGTGACGCGATTCAACGAGAGGAAGAATGTCATGGTGAGTTGGAATCAGACGGGGGCGTGTTTGGGCGATGAGTGCAGGCCGCGGTTGGTGGGGTTTATTGGGTGCAGGAATGTGAGGATTTTCGATGTCAGCTTCAATGAGCCTGCTTATTGGTGGTACATTTCCTTCTTTTTTTTTTCGTGCTTAGTTTTTTTTTTTTTTTTTTTTTAATTTATTAATATGTTGATCGTCTGGTAGAGTCGAAGTTATTCAATGAATGTGCTATGCACAGTTTGCCTTCGCTTTCATTGCTCAAAATAACGTGGTTTTGATGTGCTAATGGAACAGTCTTGCTATAGAGCTCGTTTAAGAAATGTGAAATCGAATGGGATGCTTGTGTATCTGTTAGATGGCGCTTCCCACAGAGAGAGAAAGCTGTTTCTATTTCTGATTATCAATCAACCCAATGCTTTATAGAATAGTTGAATCCTTGTGTGAATTATAACCTAAGACAGTGTTTAAGGGAGGGGGAGAGAGAGAGCCTAGACTCTGGTGATAATGATTGATGTGAATAATCTAATCAGAGGTGAATTCGATGAATATAAATTCAGTTCCTGGGCTTATCGATTCACTACCTGTGGGTTGCAGATGTTAACTGATCATTTAGCTGCTCATCTGAATTTCGATCATATAAACGTTAGTTTGATGCTTCTAATAATCCTCTTTTTTCTTTGTCTTTTCTTCTTTTCTGATTGTTTATGTAGCTTGCATATTGTTCGGTGTCAAAACACGTCAATTCATGACGTTTCAATCTATGGGGATTTCAATACCCCGAACAACGATGGCATAGATATTGAGGACTCAAACAATACTCTTATAAACAGATGCACCATAGATACTGGAGATGATGCTATTTGTCCCAAGACATATACTAGTCCTCTCTACAATCTCACTGCAACAAACTGCTGGATTAGAACAAAGTCTTCAGCCATCAAACTTGGGAGCGCCAGTTGGTATGCTTTCGGGGGTTTGTTGTTTGACAACATTACTATTGTGGAATCCCACAGAGGGCTCGGGCTACAAATACGAGATGGAGGTATACATGTGTGATTGATTCACTTCTTTTGTCATCACCCTTTCCATATGATGTCAGATCATGTTGCCTTTTGGTTCATTGAGTTGCTTCTTGACTTGCATCAAACGTCTATAAGTTGTGTTTTATAAAAAAGTTGAATTAAGTTCCGAGATTCTTGATACTTCAGTCAAATATATTGAACCAGGAAGGCTTTTAGTACCTTGCCTTCCATTCTTGGTAGAAGCCATACGTAGTATTTGAATTGATGACTTGTTTCTGAACTGAGATATAGCATATTGTAAGTAGCTCTGCCATCAATGAAAGGCACCTTGTTTTGACTTGGGACTCGATTGAAATGCATTTTTATTGAATCTCATTTTGTGGTCTCAGTCTTTCATGTTTATATGTATGCAGGAAATGTTAGTGACATTACATTTTCGAACATCAATATGAGCACAAGGTACTACGATGAATTATGGTGGGGCAGAGCAGAACCTATTTACATCACGACATGCCCGCGAGACAGCAGTTCAAAAGCCGGTTCCATCTCCAATCTGAAGTTCATAAACATCACAGCAACTTCAGAAAATGGGGTGTTCTTATCAGGATCAGAAGGTGGAGTCCTAAGCAACTTGAAATTCCATAACGTGAGCTTCACCTACAGAAGATGGACAAAATACGCAGGTGGGCTCGTGGACTACAGACCAGGGTGCAAGGGGCTAGTGAATCACAGCACTGCAGGGTTCATGATGGAACAAATTGATGGCTTGAATCTTGAAAATGTGAACATGAGATGGTCTGAGGAGAATTCCAAACAGTGGAATAATCCACTCGACTTTCGTCCTTCAACTGTGAATAATATCACATTGCTGAACTTCTATTCTGGATTATATCAAGATTGAGGAAGGGGGGAATGCTGGCGAAGAATGGAGGTAAGTATTTTTGTGGCGAAATTCTGTAATTGAATTTCTTGTTGTTCCACTAATATTAGGAGTGATGAGTAATGTGGACATGTGATGGATTTACTATTAAATAGGAGATAAATAAATGATTACTCCTACAAGAATGCATATAAAATTTCAATGCAAGTGCAGAGGAATAAATGCATGTGAAAAAAGCCAACTGCATTCATAAATGCGTTAACCAATTGGTCCTCCAACACCCGGCACATGCACTGTGGGAATCTTTTGCTTAAAATTTAAATACTATCATACAGTATTTCATTAACTCATCTTACCAGTTTTCTTCTCCTAATCTCCAACCAATATTTTCTGTAGTTTTTGTTCGTATTTGCATGTTCCATTATTTGGTTGCCTGGGAATCTTGCAATTTTAATCTGTGAGCTTTTTTAGGTGGTTTGGCTTAATTTGCATTTTGAATAAATTATCAAGTATTCCTCTAAACCTTTTTTGGAGATCTGAATTTCACACACACAAAGAGAGAAATGTTATTTATATTCACTAATATAAAAATGAAAAATATTAATCAATTTGAATATTGATAGAATAAGATTTGAACGATGAATTTTCGATCTATTCTGCATTATGAATTTTATGAATCTTAAGTTAAAAATTTGTTTATGGATTCTAAATTGGTAAGTACACCATTTTTTGGTTTTGAATTTATAATATTCCCTTATAAAAAATAAAGAAAATCGAGTATTTATAATTCCAGCACAGGGGCATTTACGTCATTAAGCTTGCGTCGAAGTGAAGCTGCAAGGGGCAGGGCGGCTGGGGCCCATCAAAGCTGGCGCCAAATGGGTGGCCCACGGATTCCAAACCATTTATCTAATACTCCATAATTTTCTCTTGAGAAAGTGGGGAAGACTGGTGAGGCCAGGCCGAGGGAAATATCCTTCTTCTTCTACATTGCAATCATATACCACATTAATCAGTCGGTGGGGGGAAAACAATAGGGAACGTGGTTTAGGCTCTTTGCGTTGGGAGATTTGATTTTCATTCTCTTCTGGAGAAAAAACTGAGAAGATGAGAGAGATAATAAGCATTCACATAGGCCAAGCGGGAATTCAGGTTGGGAATTCCTGCTGGGAGCTTTATTGCCTCGAGCATGGCATTCAGCCCGATGGAATGATGCCTAGGTCAGTTTCTCATTTTTCATGTTTTCTTATTATTAATTGCGTTTGAGCCTAAGAGTGCGTGCATTTTGATTTGTTTGTTTTCAATTGTTCCGCATTAGAGCATTAATTACTTGATGAAATATGGAATCCTTGATTGAATCATGTACGAACTTGAAATTCTCACATGCGAGGGCGTTATTTCCATATGTGCGGTTGCATTTTGCGTAAATTTTAATTTGATTTTGAATCTGGTGATTCTCCTCCAGGTTTTTGAGATTTGTTATTTTGATGAATTTTGTTTCGGTTGTGGACTTGTAGTGACACGTCAGTGGGTGTGGCAAACGATGCTTTCAACACCTTCTTTAGCGAGACTGGATCAGGAAAGCATGTCCCCAGAGCTATATTTGTTGATCTTGAACCCACCGTTATTGATGAAGTAAGGACTGGTAATTATCGCCAGCTCTTCCACCCTGAACAGCTTATCTCTGGAAAGGAAGATGCTGCCAACAATTTCGCCCGTGGGCATTATACTGGTATGTAACCGTGCTCTGGAATTGGAGATCGTTTTTATAAAATTGGTGGTGATTCACTACATGTCAAGTTTTTTTTGTTCAAGTGTAGTTTGTTTTGATTTTTCTGAGCTATGCATTTGTTTCCTGTTTATGGAATAATTACGTGACAGCATTTCATTTGTTGCACATGTCAAACGTAAGTAATGGTGTGATTTATGTACAGTGGGGAAAGAGATTGTGGATTTATGCCTTGACAGAGTGAGAAAGTTGGCTGATAACTGCACTGGTCTGCAAGGGTTCTTGGTGTTCAATGCTGTAGGTGGTGGTACTGGATCTGGATTAGGTTCGTTGCTTTTGGAGCGCTTATCTGTAGACTATGGAAAGAAGTCGAAGCTTGGCTTCACCATCTACCCTTCACCCCAGGTGCCTTTGATTTTCTTTGTGATTACGTTATTTAGCTTGCTTTGTTTTCTAAAGGGATCTCATGTTTTTATTTGATTTCAATTGCAGGTGTCCACTGCAGTGGTTGAACCTTACAACAGTGTTCTCTCTACGCATTCTCTTCTTGAACACACGGATGTTGCCGTGCTGTTGGACAATGAAGCCATTTACGACATCTGCCGGAGGTCATTAGATATTGAGAGGCCTACATACACCAATTTGAATCGTTTGATTTCCCAAATCATATCATCCTTGACCACTTCTCTGCGGTTTGACGGAGCCATTAATGTGGATATTACAGAGTTCCAAACCAACCTTGTACCATATCCTCGTATCCATTTCATGTTGTCATCATATGCACCAGTGATCTCAGCTGAGAAAGCATACCACGAGCAACTATCTGTCCCTGAGATCACAAATGCAGTGTTTGAACCCTCGAGCATGATGGCAAAATGTGATCCCCGTCATGGGAAATACATGGCTTGTTGCTTGATGTACCGAGGAGATGTTGTTCCCAAGGATGTCAATGCAGCTGTTGCTACCATCAAAACTAAGCGAACTGTACAGTTCGTTGATTGGTAAGGAAATTGCTTTACTCTTTTAAAAAGTACTTGTACCCGAAGTCTGTCTCAAAAAATCTCCCTTCCATACAGGTGCCCGACTGGCTTTAAGTGCGGAATCAACTACCAACCTCCGACTGTGGTACCTGGTGGCGATCTTGCAAAAGTGCAGCGTGCTGTGTGCATGATTAGCAATAACACAGCAGTTGCAGAGGTGTTCTCGCGCATTGACCACAAATTCGACCTCATGTATGCCAAGAGAGCATTTGTTCACTGGTACGTCGGAGAAGGAATGGAGGAAGGGGAGTTCAGCGAAGCTCGTGAAGATTTGGCTGCTTTGGAGAAAGACTATGAAGAAGTTGGCGCAGAAGGTGCTGACGATGAAGAAGAAGGAGAAGACTATTAATATAGTTGGGGAGTGGTGTGGTGTGGTGTGTTAAAAGTATGCTAATAAACTTTCCAGTTTCCTCTTATTGGTGTATGCTTTTGTTGTCTTCTACTTTCATCGAATATTGTTTCTGAGTTGTGTAAATTTCTACGTTGTTTGTAGTAAGGATCACGTTTTATTATTATCTACGACCACATTTTAGAACATAGCATGTTTTTGGTTGATAGCCAGTTTAGCTGATTCGAAAAAAGGATTTAGAGTAAATAAAGGGAATGAAACAGAACATAAAAGTATCATTTCTCATATAACACTCTTGTTGGAATCCATACTTCCAACAACTGAACAAATAAACAAAATAAATAACACTTGTGTATCCAAAATAAAAAACAGAAAACATGATGAGACCAAAACTGCAACAGGATTTGCCTCTGTGGCAATCCCTCTCAGACAACATAAATGTCCACAAATAATAAAAAGAAAACCAGGATCCCCAAGCAATAGGGGCATTCCTTGTAATATACACGGTCTACAGAGTGACCTCAATGGATTCCCACTCAGCCAGAAAACCAACAGAGTGATGCATCAAACCATACGCAAAGAATCGAGGAACAAATACTTTGATCCACTGACACACAAACGATTTCATTGGATTATGATGACAGAATTGACTGCAGTGCAAGCTGCTGTTGAGGTTGCAAGGATGACCAAGTGGAGGCTAGGGTGGATGGAGGGAGCGTCTGTTGCAGCTGCCTCAACAAATTTACCATTCGAATAACAGTTTGCTCCGAGGCAAGGTCCTTGCCAGCACAGAGAACCTGCAGAGAAATAAATTCAAGATTTATCAAACCCAACCCAAGAATATTACAGTAAGATAAACTACAAAATATATCATAACAGTAATACTCTTGAGATTGCTTGATACTAACCTCAGCAAACACATGAACAATTTTAGGTAGATACTGATTGTCGGGCCCCAAAAGTTCCAAATCAGACCTAAAAGGAGGAAACGTAATGGTCAATTACAGGATATAGGAAAAAACAGACATGGCTATTGACTCTGAAAATACAAAAACTATTTATTTATTCAACCACCAAATCATATATTAAATAGAACAGCAGCTTCAGGTCCATACCTCTCCACCATTGAGCAAAGCTGGTCATGAACAACTTTTGCCTCAATAAGATCACCTTTTATAGGCAGACAATTCAACCAGGCAGGAACCACCTAGGAGCAACTTCACACAGTTAGAATTAATAAAATGCAACAAGAGAAAATACTAGCACAGTATTCAATCTGAAACTTGAAACTTGAAATTAAGACAACATACTGACTCTACTACCACAACTACAAGGTATAAATTACAAATTAAATCAGGAATTGCTTCTCTTCCACGCTACCCCCGTTCACACCTCCATTCAAGAGAGAGGGCAATACCTGAGCTGAATCAATGCTGTCACGATGATATTGACATATCTTTCCCAGAGCAGAAACAGCATTATCGTATGCCATCACATTGTCTGGCAGCATAGCATTTGGATGCCTAATAACCATATTGAGCCTTGAAAGTGCCTCTGAAATAGATCAAAGACTGTCAGAAAACAGACATCACGCTGTGATTTGCATTATAGAAAACAAACATCAAGCAATCTTACCTCCAACGAGTGGTTTAAATGTAGAAGCACCAAACTCCGCACATACTCCAAGCCCATAAACAGCAGCCTGAATATATAGATAGGCAATTAAAATATGATTGATCAACACCATAGAGATCATTTAAATAATAGGGATTTGGCGAACCTGTCGGACATCAGAGTTTTCATCATTGGATGCTTCCAAGAGGAAAGGGAGATATGTGTCATAGTACCTGGTTTCAAGAAATGTAAAAATTATTATATAGTTGAAACAAAACTCAAGTGTTTTACAGTATATTTACATACTTTAGAGCTGATTCACGGCATTGCTCAGCAACATCATCAAAGATGCAAATGGCAATCCTTCTCTCTTCAGGTGTTTTGTCCTTGCCCTTTTAAAAGAAAAATGCCCCAATCATGACCAGATAACATTCTTTTTATAAATTTTAGAGGTACTCTTATTATCTGAGTCAGAAGTTCAATCTTCCTCTACAACAAGTAGAAGATAGGAACAGCAAAAAAGATAATTGCAATACAAGAAGAGGTAATAACCTACCCACATCGGCATCAGGTAAGACGACAGTTCATCAAAGAAAGGCAAGAAGGAAGCCTTGAATGTTTTGATCAAGGTTCCCAATATTTCACCAACCTGAACCAAAAAAAAAAACAGAAGGTAAGGAAATGTCATGTTTCCAAACCAACCAAGTTAATGAAATGGTTATCCCGAACAGCATAGGGCAATAAACTAACTTGGTCAAACACATCTTCTTCTTGCTCATTTTCCTCTTTAAGAAGTTCTCCCTCCTCGGCATCAAAATCTTCAGCTGTAGCTCTCTCAGCTCTCTCCTTTTTTCTGCTTGAGCTAGCCGTTATCACCTGCTTTATCTCTTCCACAATGCTTCTTACCTGGCTCTCATCTAAAAGAGAACCAGAAATCTGGGAGAAATATGCAAGAGGGATGTAACAATTAAAACCGTGCAATTTAAAACTGGAATTACCACAAATAAATGGTGTTAACATCAACTGTGCAACTCATTGGAAAAAAGCTTTATCACAAGCCTATTTAATGGCACAAATTCACAGGCAAACACATTAATCTAGCAAATTGCAGGCAAGGTAACCAGTTGTTGTAGTCTCTAACTCAAAATTGCTGGAGCACATGGCATATTTATTCTAATATGTTACAAACAACAAACCTGCACACATTCGTTCAATGCATCCAACATGTTTGCACATATCTCTATATCTGGTTCCTGCATGATATAAGAATTGACACTTGTGAGTGGCCAGAACTATAATCATAAAAAAAATGGCAGATACAAGTTTCTATGACTAATTCTAACACACCTTATGTAAGGCTTCCACTAAAGCAGGAACAATAAAGTCTGACAGCTGCTTAACATATGTCTCATTACGACCCTGAGCAATTCCTTTTTCCACGGCCAGTTTAGCAGACCGCAACAGCTCCGGCATTGCTAAAAAACAGAAAATGAAAAACAATGATCTATATTAGTAACTTAATATCCTGCGTACAAAAATATTCTTAGTAAAATCTCAATTACCAGAGACAGCAGCCTTCCTAACTTCTTCATGGAAATAAAATTTCAAAAGCGGAACCATTATTGGGGCAACCTGCATCAAACACAATACACCATAATTTCTGATCCAAAACTTAATGCATCAAGTAAAAATCAAATTATCTTCACTAACCTGATCAATCCATGGGTAAAAGCCTTCCTTCAACTCATCAGCATAGCAACACAACATATTGCATGCAGTGGCTTTCTCTTCTAGGACACTAGTCTTGATCCCAATTTTTTTATCCCCAAGGGTGATGGTCTCCATGCTGCAATACATAGCAACGGAATAATAATATCAGAAGCAATTACAAGAAATTGATGAAAAGCAGGCCAACGTTAATAATGCACTGCAAGTTCATTAATAAAGCATCTGCAGGAAGGAATTGAACTTACATTCAAGCATGTAAAGAGGATTCTATAAAGATAAATAATCTACATAAATTAGATAACAGTCACCTTTCATCGTCAGATTCATCAATTTCATTGTCTGAATCAGCAGATGTAATGATCACATCAGGCTTTAGTTGAGCAGACTGAAGCAGAGGAGGCATAACCACACTCATATAAGGCAGGAAATCCTGCCCCAAGCATTTGCAAAGTCTGGCCCATGCCTAAAATAGACAGAATTGAATTAGTATGATGTTGCCTATGCAAATATTTTAGGCATCTGAAATCTGCAGCTCCCAAGGAGAAATGACATACTTGAAGCATGTAGCTGGTAGTAGGATCATCCGACTCCATTTGCGATCCTTGTAGTGACATTAGTATTCCCATAACCTAGAAAAAATGAACGAAACTGAGATCATCTTGAAAAATCATTCTTTTAGCCCATGGCGAATGATGCCCCAGTGGTGAATACAAAGCACAAAACAAACAAGAGGAACGAGCAAATTCAACAAGAATATGATAACTAAGATCAAGATATTGGCCACCGATGACCTACCTGCTTAGCATCTTCCTTGAATTTCTCCTTCCCAACAGCCATCCCAACCAAGCTAATGCACTCCATAGCTTTTGCACGGAGCATGCGGTTTGCCTTGTCAGTGGCATTCTCTAAGATAATTTTCAAGTAAGGCATAACTGCATCGTAATATTTCTGGAAGTGTTCCTGTCATGATAATATATGGTACCTGAAGTGAGTAATAAGTAATACCCAAAAATTGAATGGGTTATAACTAGACTGTTGTACCTGAGAGGAATCAGCTACCGAAGCTAAAGCAGTCAAGGCACCCTCCTGAACCATTTGCTTGGGATTCTGCAATTCACAATAACATATATCAGCTTGGAAAATCCACTACTAGTTTAGCATAGACATAATATTGTCGCCACATTTTTTTCTCATCTGCGACTTCACCTGAAGAAGTACAAGAAGCTTGTGCACTATCCCATCTAAGTAAGGAGCCAAAATTTCTGGGGTGCAGTCTTCACTAAAGTTGAGCACAGCTGAAGCTGCATGTGCCTGCAGGCATGAAAAAAAATTGATAGTAATGTGGAGCAAGAAACCAACATCATAACAGAATAAGAAGTCACCGGCGAAAACAACACATCAGAAAATTCCATACCATACGGAAAAACATATTAGGATACTTAAGCAAACAGATACTGCCTCAAGAAATGGGCATATGTTAGCCAAACACTAGATTTAGAGATATGATCTCTTCATACAGTGTCTTTTTTTAGAGAGCCTAGAAATACAATGTCAAGAGAATACCATTTGCAATTATGCATTCAATGATTTACCTTGCAAAGGACATTAGTGAAGACAATAATGTAATCAAATGATACAGAACAAGCTAAATGACCATCAAACAGAGAATATACAAACTACGATAAACTACAAGCAACTGAAAGGATAGAATAAGGACAAGTGAAAAACTCTAGGATGCAATCTTGAAACTATTGTAAGAATTGTATCAATAGTTCTGCACAACACTAGCAAAAATAGCATCTTTGCATTGCTGCTCTATAACAGAATTATGAATTGGGAACATAAAGAATAACTATTTCAAAAGAGATCTCTAACATAAGCCATTCAACAAAGGTTATAAGGATGCAGCATGAGATATCTAATTATGCATGTTGTAGAGAAGCAACAAGACAACATTGACAATAGCAAACATACATTTGACAGGCAACATGTATTACAAACCTGTACTCGAGGATTTTGGAAATCATCCATAGCTGCTGCTAGTGCGGGCAAGACATTCTGATGGAACTGATTTTGCAAATCTGGGCCCAAGTCTGTTGATAACTGGCCAATTGCATTAATTGCTGCCCACCTCACACGTGGATGAGGATGTTGAAAGGAATTCAAAACCATGTTTACAATTTGCTCCAAATTCTTAATCATCACCTACAGTCAATAAACAAATATCCGCATGAGATTTCTACAAGGCTGATAATAGAAATAGCAAAACAAAATTGATGCTGCTTATGAACCCAGTGGCATCAACCTGACATGTAACATGATGTAAGGCAAGGTCAATCTGTTCCTATCAAGAACTTGCATTTATGCTCAGCAAGGGTGGGTTCAAATTTCTAAATAACAATTCAGATATTATAAATATAGAATAGTGGAACTATGCAAGGATATTATGATGGAAACATAGTGTGAATGCAAAATTAACAGAAAACGCATGTTATAATAGGTACGTGTAATGTAAGCATGAAACAAGCTTGAGCCATTCGACAATACTTTAAAACCAGACTAGTTATTACTAGACACATAAGATAAACTCAAAAGGTTGGTCCGAAGTGAGCCTCTTAAGGTTACATGTACCTTTGAACAACCCTCTGCAATTTGTGCAAGGGCAATGAGAGCCGCATGATGCTTCTCCCACTCAGGAGCGGACAAATACACCTGAAACAGCTCAGACGCCACAGGGACGATGGTATTCCCACCAAGCGCTATAGCTAGCCTGTCCAAGCATTCCTGACCAACACCATAATTACTTGTTTCTCCAGCATCCTCGTCTTTGGCCTCTGCACTGTGCCACGCTGGATCATCCTCCACATCCAAAAGCATCTTCATCAAAATGGCGAAAAGCCTGCTAATGAACTGCGGCAACTTGCGCATCATCCCAGGGGCTCTTTCCCTTGCTTCAGCTAGTGTAATTACAAACTCAATAGCCAAATGTCGCGTGCCTTCCTCCAAACTCTCAGCCTCGGCTATTTGCAGCATGGCCCCTACAACATCTACAATCTGCCTTCTCAAAAACCTCGGTTCGGTCCCAGCCAACTCAATCATCAGTTCCAAGGCCTCCTGCGCTGTCGCCTCCTGGCCCGAGTTCAGCGACTCAGTCAATGTCCTCATCATAGCCGGCAACAAATCCTGAAACCTATCGCGATCATTCGAACTCGTCAAACATTGGATAAAATTGATTACAGCGCTCAAAGCCGCAATCTTGACATCCGGGTTGGGGGAATTATTCAGTACGTTTAAGAACACGGAATGCAAATCGGTAATATACGGAATCAACGTTTCTCCGATGAATTGCGCCAACAGAGAGAACATCAAGAACGCCGATTCCTGCAGTTTCGGGGAACTAGATGTCACGCATTGAAACATAAATGGAAGGATTTCCGGCCACTGATTCTCGGGCACAAGCGAAGAGGCGAGCTCCGAGATGGTGTCGCAAAGCTTTTTGACTATCGATTTCGTCTCTTCCCTCTGGATTGACGACAACAGAATATTCTTTATAGAGGAACGAGTTGACTCACTGAGGTTCGGCCAGATATACGAGTCGTCGCGAGTGAGCTGCTTCCGTAGAAGGATTGTCGCCATGGCGCGAGCCTCCGGATGTACGGACGAGGAGATAATGTAGCCGAGTTTGAGCGCGAGCGAGTTGGGGTCATTCTGCTTGATCAAATTGAATATTGACTCAGCCTGAGACCGCTGCTCGTTGGCGGATGACATCAGATGGGAGATGAGGGTTTCGAACGGCGCCGGGTCCGCTCCCAGAATCGCCGCCAATTGGGCTTGTTGAACCTGAGTCGACTCAGCGTCCATCGTCCCGAGTCGCGGCGATAATTCTCTAGGGTTTTTGAGTGTGTGCGTGCGTGATTGATTACAGGGTGGCGTTCTACTATCGCCTCCCTCTCTCTCTTTGATTTATATACGAAACAATCTTCCTCTCTCTCTCTCTCTCTTTACACAGAATCGCACACAGTGAAGGTGCGTTTATATCTACACGACAACGCCGTCACGCCGTTATAACGGTAACACCCGTTCACGGAAATTAGTGGGTGGGCAGTTTCGTAAATTAAGGGACAGGATAGATACATGCCAGATCGAATGTACAAGTCGTCAAGCGAAGGGTACAAGCGGGCGTAGAAGGAAACTGGAGGGAAAACAGAGTAGCCGCAATGATGATAAACGTGGGTATAATTAGGGCAAAGTATGCTGTGTTGTGAGGGATTTGTTTGCAATTATTTATTTGATATGGGCGGCAAAAAACAATTCCTCAAAAATTATTTAATACATATTTTCTTATTAATATATTCATTCAAATCATTTTATGAAATAATTATATTCCACTCCAAAATAAAACTTCTGGGTCTCATTTCTTTTTTTCTTTTAAATTAAAATAATATATATAAATTGTCGACATTATTCACATAATTAAGGTAGAAATAGAAACAGAATGGAATTCTTCCAGCTGGAAAGTGGAAACACAGCTCGCGCTCATTCTGAAGAAAGAATGGAGCCCAGATGTTGATAGTCGGTGCCGTCAAGAATTTGTAGTTATCAAATCCTTGTTCATATTCAGGGGTATCGTTTATCCGACCTTTACGGCATCACCATCGGATATTCAGAAAAGGTATGCAATTACCTATCCCAATCTGAAGTTTCTCTCTGTTTTAAGCACTTATTTCGCTTTCTTAGGAGTTTGATTTTCCAATTTGTTGCAGAACATTTGAGTAATGCTTCTAAGGGTGATCCCAAGACGCTGCATTTACACTGTTGCCAATGCCACGTTCCCTGATCCACGGCCATGGCTTATTGTGGGTTTGGGCAATCCAGGGGATAGATTTTTGGGCACTAGACACAATGTTGGGTTTGAATTCATTGATGCATTTGCTAATTCACATGGAATCACCATGGACACTGTCCACTGCAAAGCCATGTTTGGAAAAGGTTTGTTGCACGCGATTGTCATTCATTGCTCTTACTTGTGCAGGCTTATGCTAAACACAATCTGTTTGATTTTGTAATACATTGTAGTTTTGGATGACATTTTCAGGTTTTGTAAATGGGGTTCCAGTTTTCTTGGCAAAGCCTCAGACTTACATGAACTTGAGTGGTGAATCTGTAAGAAATTCATTGATATTTCTTAATGAATAATCTATGTGTGTGTTTGTTTGACTCAACTACTTCCCACTATTTTAATGTCAGAGCGGTCCTCTTGCAGCTTATTATAAGCTTCCCCTTAACCGAGTTCTAGTGGTACACCCACTGTTCTTGTTTAAACACAGTCTCCCATTGGCGGAAACATGCTCATACTAACTTCCTATATTTTGCTGTTGTAGCTTCATGATGACATGGATTTACCTTGTGGGGTTCTTCGTCTGAATGCCCTTGGAAATCATGGAAGTCATAACGGGTAAGAATATAGATACTTTATGTTGGGATTTCTAGCACATTATTTCTTTTTATACCTCATTCTTTTCCTATAAAAAATGTTGATGTCTGAATATCGTGCACAATGTACTTTCTCAGCCATATATTATATTAATGGAATATCTCATCTTTCTACGGAATGTTTAGACTATAAATCAGCCTATGTGTGACACTCTTTTAGATCTCTTTACCGATCACCTATCAATCTTGTTACTTAGATCCTAGTCTTTTGTTTTCTTTCTGCGTAATGGTCTGCTGAAGTACAATTCAAGATCATCCCTTTCAAAGGAACCTTTACTATTTGAATTGTTCTAAATGGGGCCTTCTTTCCAGACTGAAGAGTGTGATCTATCATTTCCGTGGGAATAGAGAATTTCCTCGTTTAAGAATTGGTAAGTTGGAATTCCCAACTTAATGAATTTGCTGCATTGTGACACTTTTAACATAAATAATCAAATCAAGCGATTTTCTTCTGTTAGGTATAGGTAGGCCTCCTGGTCAAATGGATCCAAAAGCTTTCTTACTCCAAAAATTCAATGCCAGAGCTAGAGATAGGGTATGCTCGCTCTTGCATTTGCTTGTATTATAGTTTGCTTTGCAGATTGCATAATATAAGTTTTTCGCTCATCACTCGCCTGCCTATGGGAAAATGATATACAACCTAAAAGAACCAAAAGTGTTAACAATAGCTCATATGAACCTCTTGTTGGTTTTTGAGTAATCTAATGAATAACTAGAGATGGTTTCCCCTGCAAAATGCTGTTCAATGATATTTGTCTGTGCAACTCTGCTAAATGGAAACGCAAATCGTGTAGCAAAGGTTTTGTTTATATTCCTTTTCTTAGGATGGCAGATTGATGCTGCATTACAAGAAAGTGTCCATGCTGTAACAGAAGTCTTGTCCAAAGGGCTGACAGAGGGTGCGCGGCGCTTCAATAAGGAGCAGAAGTACAAACACTTAAGACTGCAAACCATGCCTGTATGACTATAAGACTAGAGGTACCCAAGCTGAATTGCTCTGATCCTATCTTTTTTCATCCTATCTATTCTACCAGTGTATGCATATAGCCCAAGCAATTTATTTTTCTTTCAAAACCATAGAACAAGAAGTTCTGAGGTATTTAGATTTCATGCTGCTTCGACGATTGGAACTGCCTACCAAATTTAGTTGGCAATCTGAACTATCGTTGCGGATTTGCTGCAAGCCAGAAGGTGAGGAGTTCCCCATTGTATATTTGACACAAACCTGGAGCACTTGATACCTCATTCATTGTTGTTGCCAAGGGAAAGCAAGCAGCTCGCCCCGTGCCTCGACTACGGGAATGTCAAATGAGCTACCGTTGACACGTGCACCGTCACACTCATAACTTCAAGAAGTAATCATGCTCTAAATGTAGTTTTTGTAATGTGTAGCTATCAGTTTACTCGCTAAGCCACCGTGGGTGCATGTTAATGTGCTCACGTACTGATGTGGCAATACAATATTGGTGATGAGATTAATTTTGATTATGATAATCACATCTAATGTTTTGCCACATCAATCGTGTGTATTAACATATACTCACAGTGAGCATCGGAGCATTTCTGGTGTACGGCCTGAAATTTCGTAAACAACTTTTTGTTAATCTATACAAGTATACTAGTTGAGTTCTCTTTTCTTTGCTTTTCTTTTTTTTTAAAAAAAAATCATTTCATCTCCGCTCACTGGTATTCTTACATATTTTATCTCAAAAAATACTTTAACTAGCTAAATTTATTGCATTATCGATAATGTAAATGGAAATCATTTTGATCATATATGATATTTATTAAATATTAATAATATCAATTCAGCTCCTGAATTGACTCAAATGAACCAAGAATAAAGAAGGGTACTTGTTCCTATGTCACTAATTCAGACAATCTCTATCAGCAACCACTCTAACCATCTAATCACTTTATTATTTAATTAATTTCTCTTTTCTCTACATTATCAATTTCATCTCAACTCAATCATAACAATTTTACATATTCTATCAGCAACCATCCAACCACAATAATATATATAACATTTATTTAATTTTATTTTTAAAATTAAAATTAATAATTATAATTAAAATATTTATAATTGACATAGATTGTGCTTTCTACGGACGATTCAGATTAATTATTTTTTATGAATGGTGTAGATCAATTAATATGATTTAGTATATATATTAATTTAAAACCAAAAAATAAATATATCAAAATCATAGAGAAAAAAAATTATGAATTTTGGTATCTTAAATATTTATTTTTATGTTATTATTTAAAAGATATATTAAACTTTTGCATTGTAGGAGTATTTAAATAAAACTAACTAATGTCCCTTCGCTCGGGGTGTAGTGGTTAAAGCACCTTGCCTGTGACTGAGAGGTCACAGGTTCGAGCTCCCAAGGGGGACATCTGGGTGTGTGAGTGAGTGAGTGTGTTTAAAATTAATGTAAAACTTATTTTAAAAAAATAATAATAAAATAAAACTAACTAATTAATAGAATTGTGACAAATGGTTGAATGTGATTGGTTAAAAAATAAAGAAATGATAAAAAAATTAAAATTGTAGGGCTGGGACTGCATGGTCTGATTGTGTCTCAAAGCAACCACCGTTGCTTCCATCATTTGAATAATTTTTTCTTTAGAGAAGGTCTTGGGTTAGGCAGGTCTAAACGATTTAGGCGGGTTTTATCCATTAACCCAAGCCCAAACCCATATAATATACTCTAATTGGGGATTAATAAACCCTATTTGAGATGGATCAACCCATTTGGGTAGGATAAAACCCGCCTAAACCGTTTAGGCCTGCCTAACGCAAATTTTTCCCTTTTTTAATAATTCTTTATCCACGTGGCGGTCTGACCCTTGCCAAAAAAAATCGCCCTTAAATGTAGTCTCAAAGATTAGAAAGAAGCTGCAGTGGAATAAAAATAAAATTGTGTATTAAAAATTCCATTTAAATTATATAATTACAGTGAATTGGGCTGGATTTCAGCAATATTCTACGAATTTAGTAATTTTTTTTTATTTTTGAAACAATTTCAAAAGAAAAACTTATACAACTTACTATATTTTAGAATGAAATTTATTAATACATATTTTCATTATTTTATATTATTATGAAAATACCCAAAGTATTATATACATACAAGAAATACATACTGCATTATTCTAATATTTTTCAGAATTTTGTTATTGATCTTTTCACAAAAATAAGATTGATTAAGATATTTTGATTAAAATATAATTTTGTTGTGAAATTAGTAGATTAAAATAATGTAAAGGAAAATTCTAAATGTAACCATTTTTTTTAACATAGCCTCCAAATTTACAAAAAATAAAATTATTACTTAATATTATTATTTTACCATTTTAACCTATAATTTAAAATATTATCTAAAAAACAAAAACAAGATTTATAGAACCCTATTCTTTATTAACCATAGCCACGTTTCTTGGATCGTAAAAACACACATAATTCGTATCATATTCATTTCTTCATTGCTCGTCATTCTCAAATTTTTCCTCAACATTTGTATCCCCTCTCTATATTTTTCCCTTTTTTAGTGACTCATTATTTGGTTAAAGCAAGTTCGTGAACTTCATGAAACCCATAGTTATTATCAAGGTTTACAATCCCAGATTCATTATTGTAGACATAAATATGTTTTCATGCGATTTATACTAGGTGGAATATCTATAAAAAATTAAACAATCAAATTCATTATTTAGATATATGCGCCTTTACAGTTGGAGTTTTTGTTTCATTATTTTTGTAGGGTTTTAAGTTAGGTCTATAAGGATAAAATATTAAAATTAAATATTTATTTTAATTTTTAAAAAATGGAGGGTTATATTGAGTAAAAATTAGGTTGTATTTATAATTACTCTAATGTAAAATTTATGACCCAAAAATATGCAAACCAATTCTCGAGTCCATAAAAGAAGAAAGCCAAAGTCCAAGAGCACAAAAATAAAAATAAAAATAAAAATGATGAAAGACAAACTCTTTGGTCAAGATATTATGAGCCGAATCACTCCCAAGACGAAGAGAATCATTCGAACAAGAAATCAAGTCAAGATAGAAGAAGTCGTTGGAAGTACAAAGTCAATACCCTAGTCAATAGGACGCGATTGCTGGAACGAGTTACTACCTTTCATTAAATGTACATTTATTATATTTAGCTTCTATAAACATGACCTTATTTATTGCAACAAGATAAGTACTAAAGTTTTACTATCAATAAAATAACAGTTTTTTGTTCTATTTACATTTTTGAATTTTTTTTTTTAAGTACTCTTATAAAATCAACCACCAAAAATTCGAGTTATTTAGTCTCTCATCCCCTCCCCAAGGACTCACCCCTCATCTCTCTCCTACCTCTATTATTAATTATAATTAAATAGAAATTTTGTTTGTGACTGAGAGGTTACAGGTTCGAACTTCCAGGGGATATTTGGGTTTATGAGTGGATGTGTGTTTAAGATTAATGTACACTTATTTTAAAAAAATAATTAAATAGGAATATATATTTATATATATTAGTTAATTATATATTATATATTAATTATATATTATATTTTAATTATATTTTTATTTTTATATTATATCTTAAAAATTAGGTAACGTGATTGTTGGTGCTAATTTGATTATGAGTTGGTCTCCTGATATACGGTCTCACCATTTTTTTATTGTGAGACGAACTTTAATACATCATTTTATTTTTTAATATAATATTTTTTTCTATATGATAAACTAAATTATTTGCAATAAAGAATACATCATTTTAATAAATTAAATATATTATTAAATTCGTCTCGCAATAAAAATGATGAGATGATAGTTTATCTTTGATTTATTAAAATAGATATTTGTTGAGTGTGTTTAATATTTTTGGTTTTTGATAATATATTTAATTTGTTAGGAAGGTCTTGGGTTAGGCAGACCTAAACGATTTAGGCGGATTTTATCCATTAACCCAAGCTTTAGGCGGGTTTTATCCATTAACCCAAACCCATATAATATACCTTATTTGGGATGGGTGAACCCATTTGGGTAAGATAAAACCCGCCTAAACCGTTTAGGCCTGCCTAACGCAAGTTTTTGCCTAACACAAGTTTTTTGATATGGCAAAAACTTGCGTTAGGCAGACCTAAACGGTTTAGGCGGGTTTTATCCTACCCAAATGGGTTGACCCATCCCAAATAGAGTTTATTAATCCCAATTAGGGTATATTATATGGGTTTGAGCTTGGGTTAATAGATAAAATCCACCTAAATCATTTAGGCCTGCCTAACCCAAGACTTTCCCTTTGGATATTGAACATAATTTCGATTTTCAACTATATTTTATGTGTTTTACTTTTATAGCGGGCTCGTACAATATTATTATTAGCCCATTAAGAAGTTGTGGCGCCATCGCCGTTCATCTTCATCAAAAACCTAACCCTAAACTACATATTAAATCCTGAAATCTATAAATAGCTTCATCCCCGATTCCGAGTCACATTCTTCCATTGTTTTGTTTAATAATTTTCCATAAACTGAGTTTATTTTTATTCTTTTATTTACATAATTTTATGTTATTATGGAGATGCGGCGGCGATGATGCTAAACCTTAAGGCTTGTTTCTCAAAACATTCGCAGTGGCCGCCTAAGTGCTTTCGCCTTCGCCAGGCTTGAGAGCTTATGCTGCTCTTTTCCTTCCTTGGATGTCTGAGCCGTCGCTTCTCTCTTTTCTTTTTTTCTTTTTAGTTTTTCGATTATTGAAATCGCAATTCGTTGATTCTTTACGGATACACTTGATTTTATAATCAGGTATTTTATGTTGTCGACGATTTGAATATCTATAAACATATTTCCGCCGATGTTACTGTCTGGTTTTTTCGAGCTGCTTCGACTATCCCTAAAATTGTCTGTTTGATTTTATTTTTATTTTTTCAAATTTACGATAATTATTTTGATTTGTTTGTTTTGGATAGATCTTTCTTATCATTTTATTTACGTTATGGTTTGGCGTGTCTGCCGTTGATGCGGATCAATATTTGCTACTCTTGATGGAGATTTCCATTTGATGATTCTTATCCACCAAGATCTCTGAGGCCTTTTTATCTGTTTTATTCGATGTATTATTCCAGGAAAATAGGAAAATATATACTGAGTTTTAATTTATTCTAATTAAATTATAAATGTATTTTTTGTAAGTTTTTCAATAATATTTTTTATAATTTTAATTAAATGATGTGAATGTAAATAATTACAGAAATGAGATTCTTTAAATTACATAAATACTTAGATTATTTTTACTAATAACCTACTACAACCAATTTTATATTAATAATAAAATATTTTTTCTTGATTAATGACATTAACCCAAGTTAAATTATATTTTATTTTTATATTAATTCTTCAATAATGTATTTCTTATAATAATTATTAATAATTTATAAATATATATATTTATATATCTATACACATAATTTAAATATATAATTATAATTAATAATTAAGATCATTAGGATTTATAAATAGATATCAAAAGAAAGAAATGTTAAGAGAATATAATTGAGTTTTTGTGTCAAAATACATGAATATTGGGTTCAATTTATAGAAAAAAATTATAAATTTTAATTTGTAATATTTATGTATTATCAATATATTATATTGAAAATTAAAATTAAAGTAAATAAAAAAATGCTGGCAAATGGTAGTTTAAAAATGAATGATTTATGGGTAGTGCAGATGATTTGGTCGATTACGACTTTTAGAGTCAGGTAAGTGACAAAGGGTTATAATCAGAAAGAGGGCATAGATTATAATGAAACATTTTCACCCATAACCATGCTCAAATTTATCCAAATTTTTCTTGCTATAGCATTCCATTTTAACCCCGAGATTTGACAGATGGATATCAAAACCATTTTTTTAATCAGTTACCTTAAAGAAGGTAGGAACATCTATACGCAGCAACTAGATGCACAAATGCGTAGAACATGTTGTCTGGTAGTTTAAGAAGTTCTTGTACGAAATCAAGCAAATTTCAAGGTCTTAAAACTTACATTACAACAATGTGATTAAAACTTATAAATTTTTACAATTGGAGAACAAAAATTATGTATACAAACTTTGTATCAGTGGAAGCATAATTTTCCTTACATTGTATGTGAACAACATACTCCTATTTGGAAATAACGATTGAGTAATATTAGAAATTAAGAATTGATTATCCGAACAATTCCGAATGGCCACAACAATTCTTTACAACTTTAGAGAATTACAAAATTCAATTATCTATGGAAAGTACAAACTGGTACATCATGTTATCGCAAAGAGTCTCAACCACCTTTCAAGAATAATCCGAATCTTTTGGCCACAGTTATTTGTAAGACCAATTCTAGTAATGATACTCAAGAGGGTCAAGTGGGTCAGAGTCCATGACGATACCTCATTTTTCAACATCCTTGTCAATCACTGCATCTTCTTAGGTCAGTGGGTCAGAATTTTTATGTCCATTTTCAGAGCTCAAGTTCGAATACTCACCCTTGAATATGTACATTTTTGACTATGTACATTTTTGGCTGGAAAATGAATCTCCCACTGCGACGAGGCATTGGTGCCGTGTCACCAATCGGTGCTGCAATTTGTGGTTCTACACCTTGCACTGAAGAATGCGCCGGTGGTGCTGTACCTCTCACAAGTGCACTTACATTCGCACGTTCCCCCTCCATTGGAATTGCATTACCAACTTCAATTTCTTAAAAAAAACTATATCACTTATTGTCTTGTGGATTCTTACATACTCGTCCTCCAAAAATCTAGCATTGATGCTAATAATGATTATCTGACTCTCAGGACAGTAAAAATAACTATCTGTCGTGTGCCTAGGACACCTTATAAACATCATTACATTGGATCTGCTTTCTAATTTATCAGGTTCATTCGTCAGCACGTGTGCTGGACAATCCCATACTCCAAACTTGCACAAACTAGGTTTCCGTCCAAGGAAGAGTCTACAGGATGTTTTAGGAACTGATTTAGAAGGCACCAGGTTCAAGACGTAAGCCGATGTTTCCGATGTGTATCCCCAAAACAAAATGGGTAAGCTTGCATAACTCATCATCGATCTCACCATTTCCAAAAGAGTTCTATTTTTCTTTCTGTCAAGAGTTCTATTTCTTCTTTTTGTCACACCATTTTGCTGGGGAGTATCCGGTGCAGTCCACTGGGATGTAATCCCATAATCTGACAAATATTGCAGGAATTCGTTGCCGAGGTATTCGTCACTGCGGTCAGATCATAATGACTTGATAATTTCCCGACCTTCTTTTCTACCACATCATTGAACTCTTTGAATTTCTCAAAGCATTCAGACTTGTAGCGAAGCAAGTAATCTCGA
This sequence comes from Plectranthus barbatus, assembly GCA_026898455.1. Lineage (NCBI taxonomy): Eukaryota > Viridiplantae > Streptophyta > Magnoliopsida > Lamiales > Lamiaceae > Plectranthus > Plectranthus barbatus. Next base: position 266,677 of record JAPKLW010000914.1, on the reverse strand, counting down.
GTAGTCGTTAATGAAAGTGACAAAGTACGCATACCCTCCAAGAGCCTGTGTGGACATGGGCCCACATAAGTCAGAATGGATAAATTTCAACACATCCTTTGCTCGAGACTGACTATCCTTAAAAGACCTATAAGACATCTTTCCCTCGATGCAGGATTCACAGACTTGATACGGTACAGACCGGACTAAGTCCAATGTACCGTCATCTGCAAGTTGCTGAGTCCGCTTCAAGTTGATGTGACCCAGTCTTAAAAGCCAGAGATATGTAAGATCCTCATCATAAGAAGTAAACTTTCTATTTCTAGATTATCAATATCAGATGAGTTACATGCAACATTCATGGAAGACTTATGATGACAATTAATGACATAGAGATAGTTATTCAACATTCCACGACAGATAACAACGTTATTAGCAAAGATAGAAATACCACTATAAAAAATCACTGAATATGGATCAACGAAAAGTTTGGAAACTGAAATAAGGTTCCCCAAAAATCCGACACATATAAAACATCTCTCAAAGTCAAACTAGAATCATCAAAGTACAAGGTAAAATCATCAATGGCTGCTGCACTCACTCGCGCTGCATTCCCCATTGAGATGGTAACCTCGTCATTCTTCAACACCTTCCTCGGTGTGAACCCCTGCAAAGTGTAACAAACATGATCAGTAGCTACAATATCCACTACCCACGAATGAGTAGAAACAGATGCTAAACATGTTTCCGTTACAAATGCAAATGACGTACCTTGTCCTTTACTTCCACATGCATTCTTGCTTGAAGTGACACCAATCATCTTCATTTCCCTTGACCTCCTTTCACGTCTTCTTCGATCAATCAAATTTTTGTACTGGTCATTGTCCACATCTTTCAATGTGTTCAGACTATGTACAATATCTGATAACTTAGAATGCCATGAAGGTACTAATGACTGTTTTGCTAAGAGATAAATAAGCAACTCTTTAAAAGTATACTCACTTCTTTTTGCTACATCCTTCTTAAAGTCATAGAATGAAAGTGGTAATGAGTTCAGGATGATATCGATCTTGGCTCGATAAACTCAGACCGTTCATAGATGTTGAAAACAATTAACCATCAATAAACCCTAAACATGCTCCTATGAATTTAATGCAGTGGACTACGAATATACTTTAACTCCGTAAGGTCTGATCCTATCTTTCGCTTTTAAATTCCAATCCCTTAATTTAACCACACGAAAGAGAGAAGCAGATATAATTTCAAGATTTAATTAATGAAAGAGAGAAGAAAAGAGAATGTTGTTCTCCATATTGGATCTTCAAATCTGTATCCCAATGCTGTTTAATTCTGCTACTGGTGAGGATTCCACAGGACTGTGAATGTGAATGACAGAGTCAAATTTCTTTTTTTCCCACAACACACAGGCACCGCCCACTCTCTCTCTCTCTCTCTCTCTCTCACTAGGGTTTTTGTGTTTTTCAACGGAGATATGATTTGTGAGAGAGAGAGAGCCATCTATTTATAGACCTAGGGTTGAAACCCTAATGAGCTATTGGGCTCCTTTCAGCATATTTAATTGGGTCAAACCTGGAACCTAATGCAAATAATAAAGTGGGCCTATGAATTAATTAATTCTCATGTCTACAACCCAGGACACAATTAATTAATTAATATTAATTCTTTTTCACAACATAATTAATAATGACTTACCCATTTATTACAATGTTATGAGAACATGCTGCATTTCCTTGAGAATCCTCATATTTAAGATTACTGGACATTCATTAATTTATTGGAGCTTTTGGCAAGCTTCCACAAATGATTAATTTCTTATTTTACTGAGCAGTACTACTCAAACCTTATCACTCATGCTTGAACTTAATCAGCCTACAGGACTTTAGCACGATGAATGTTATTGAGCTCCTTAGGAAATGTTCCCTTCTTATTACTCGGATATGGTAACCTAACTCCAGTCTCAGACTGTAATACACGAACTGTTGTTACCTAAGATGCGGGTATACGAGCATGTTACTCAAGCTCTCCACCATGACTAGTCAAAACAACAATCAACCCGTGCATACCCCTGAATCTTCGTTAGGGTGTGGACTCAATCAAGATCGAGATCTGGTATTCTCTGATGTCAGACAGAAGAATACATCTTAATGTATTCCAATCAATACGCAACCTCACGTACCAACATATCAAGTGATCAAGATAGATCAGTTCTTTCCGACTATGTTGCAGCCTATATCGAAAGACTTATCCTCATACATTGTCTCGACTGTGATAATATTTATATCTCACCAGGTTAAGTGATCATACTGTCTTTTGCGATCTACAACACGCAATATGATCGTCCCTATCGGTGAGATAAGAGGATACCATTGTTCCTCGCATGTAAGTTTGTTTAACGGATAATAGATAAAACTGAATGTATACTCATCGTAATAAATGATTTTTGTTTACAAAATCCAACAAATTGTTTGAGCAATTTGAAATCAGAATTTGGTTTTAGAATTGAAATATGACAAAACAGAAATTAAAGGGTTTTGAAAACAGTAATTAAAGAGACAGATTCCAGGGCATATAATCAAACTATGAACATGTAAAAATTTTCAACTCAACAATGGGGTAAAATTAGATTAAAAAAGATTAAACTCCTTGTATGTAAATTTAAACCTAGATTAGTGATGTGTGACTATCTTCTCTCGGTCTCAAGAACACATCATTAATCAATCTCGATAATTGTCTAATTCAAACCTACAATTAAATCTTCCTTTTGAGACAGAAAATAAATGTATTTAATTTCTTCTTCCTATTATCAATTTTCACCTCTTGGTCATTCAATTAATAGCTACAAATCTAGATCAATTTCATCTCTCGATCCTTCATTAATTCTAGATTCGATTAAATTAAAATTAGGAATTAAACCATGCTATCGAGTTGAATCACTTAAACATGCATCAAGATGATTACCAAAGCCCTTGAATCTACTAGGGTCTCTTGCCACTAATCATGACTTGAAATATAGAAAACATATTATTAAAATTCATAAATTAACTTACAAGGAAAATAGGAATCTTGAAGTCTTGCAAAAACTCCAATGTAAATAAATCTTAAGTAATAAAAGTGTAATTTTCGAGCCTAAGTTGTAGTATTTATAGAGGAGAAAATAAATATCAACAAGGTATTAGGCTAAAATATCAAAATCTTCCAATCTGGGCGAATTTTCCATCTCGGGCTTCGGTGTCGAATGTCGATCGATAGGCGGCGTGTCGATCGACACGACCGTCATGTGTTGATCTCCTCATTTGCCTTCAATTTTGGACGTTGCTCGCTCTTCATGTCGATCCACATGGAACCCCATGTCGAGCTCTTCTTTCGATCCTACCCTCGATCGACATGGAGGGTTTTGCTTGGGTTTTCGGCTTGTCTTTCACATCGATCGACATCCCGTGTGTCAACCAAAACAATAGTTTTGTCATTCCGGATTTTTTCACCACTTGACCACTTTTTGTCATGCAAGAAAATAACTAATAACTAAGCATAACTACACTAAAACAATGGAGAAAAACATGGATAAGTGAGTGTGAATACGAGCTTATCAAACCCCCAAACTTGAATGTTTGATTGTCCTCAATCAATAGAAATGAAAGAATAGAAGTCTCATGCAGTTAAAAGTGCAATGCCTCACAAGGTTCATCATATTCAAAAAGATATTACACATTACACAAGCAATTTTAAAGAGATAAGATATTCATCAACCACGGAAGATTCACAAGAATGTGTTTCACTCATCACACAAGTGTTTGGGTTTTCAATAAAAGCACTTACAACATTTATGAAGAAATTTCTACTATATGCTTGCAAAATTTCTAAAATCTCCACTGCTCAAATGTGCATACAAGTCTAGAATCAGAAAGGAATTTTCATTTGATTGTAATGTAGGCTTTTGTGAAAGGTAGGGAAATATGACCAAGTGACTAAAAAGAAAATATTAAGTTCACGAATCTCAATATATCAGAATCAATATCTAACATCATCCACCCTTCTTCCTCAAATTTTACAATTCAAATCACTACTCTTTTTTATAAATTTTTTTTTTCTCTTTTCATTTGCATCCTTTTATGCTCTTATTGATAACAATTTTTTTGAGCTTATAAAGACATCTATTTTTTTCTCTTTTTTTCTAAGAGCTTTTTCTTTCTTTTGCATACAAACTATAAGGATTTGTAATCCTCTCACAAATACTCCATCCTTATTCTTCCCAAATCTCATAGACAAGATACATTTTACATATTTCATGAAAACCTCATAGACAAGATCAGAAAATGAAATAAGGCTCAAATGGGATTATTAAGGATAAAATATTATTAGGGACAATGTTTGAGATAAGTTGGCTAACAAAGATGACCAAAAATTATTTTCTAACATTGTGCACACTATGCAGTCTCGAAACAGAAAATAAGCAAGTTCTAGAGAAATAAAAACGTACATGCGAATCTCACATCTAACAAAATCAGGCTCAAAATCTCACTTGGGTCAATTTTTCTTCCACAATCAATTTCGATCCACTCAAACATCATGCAAGTGTAAGTCTCAGTTCGATCCTATCATGCGATATTCTACATTTATATACAATAAACCACAATCAATATCAATTCAAACTTATCATCAATCGATTTCAAACTCACACTTAGTTCAAATAGGTTCAAAACTCTACAGTTTTCCTCACACTATATCCATATATTTTTTATAGGCATAAATTTAAACAACAGAAAGCAAAATAAATAAAAGGGATAGAAAGTTCCAAATTCTTGTCTACATCCCCCAAACTTATTTCGAACTCAGAGAGTAACAAGAATAAGAACAGTACCTGACAGTTGATCTCAGACATCAACTTTTTATCCACCGGAGGATTCATAATTGTTCGACGTAAACTTTGTAGCTGCTAGCACTCTGTGTCGATCAACAAGAGGCATGTCGATCGACCCTTCTTGGTGACCCCTCTGTGTCGATCGACAACAATCACGTCAATTGATACAGAGGTCATCCTCGATTTATTTTTTCAAAAAATAATCAGAAATAAACAGAAATTCAAAATTTCAAGCAAATTGAAATAAAACAAGTAAAGATTGGGTTACCCCCAACAAGTGCTTGGTTAACGTCGTAGCTTGACAGAACCTCAATTCTCAAGTCTATGGATGTCGGATCCAAATCCTTCTCAATTCTGATATTTGGTTTATGAGATATATTTGGAAATCAGTTTCAATTCTTATGATTGATTTTTTAAATTTGTAGATTTAGAAAAGAATTAAAATATTATATAAATGATAATTAATTTAATAATAAAAAATAAAGAAAATAAAACCATATTAAAGATTAATAAACAATCTATTTATCATCTTATTATTTTATAAAATATCATTATAATATATTAAAAAATAGTATATAATTATGGTAATATTATAATTATATTGTATAATAATAATATAATTATTACAACATTTTAGAATAATGTTATAAAAAGCAAAATAATTATAAAACAACATAAAGTAAAAAAAATTGGTAATGAGAATGAAACTCACTAATTTGGAAGGTTCTGGTGATTCCTAAATATTTGAGTATTGTTGAGATTCGATTTATAATGAAATAAGGACCTTTGGAACTTATGAAAAATAAAATAGAATATGACTAAAGAGCAATGAAACAAGATGAATATATTATTGATGAAAAAGATTGCGTGGATGAATTAAAGAGTACAAGTATATTATAGAAAAAATCGTGTGAAAAATGAACTATTGGCAACCCTTTTATAGTTCAAGGGAGCCGTTACAACCCTAGTGAATTTTTGCAGTAGTTCTGATTTTTGAGTAGACCGTTGGAGGTAGTGGTCGTTACGCTTTCTTCGGGGTCGTTGAGTTAGGGTTTTGACTTGGCCAGGTGTCTTTCTCGTTGATGGCGCGGAGAATCCGGTGGTGGCTCCAATTTCCATGGGGCAGTTGGAGTAGGGTTTCAACCTACATTCCGAGCTTTGCGCAACCAGGGATCTGCTCTTCCAATCCTCTCGGTGGGTCGTACGTGTTGGCTCCAAAACTCCTTGCTGGGAGGAATGGGTCGTGGAAGCTCCCAGTAGTGCCCTCGCTGGTAGGTCATGTTCCGAGGTTCTGGGTCGTAATCTTTGGGAGCTGGACCCTGCTGGTGGGTCGTGAATCGTCAGGATAGTCCTATTGGAGGTCCTTGTGGGCTTGTTGGAGCTCGTTATTCGGGAGCTTTAGAACCTGTTTAGGCGGACCTTCTTAGGCCGTTGCCGTCTATTCCGGATCTAGGCCTACTTCTTATAGCCCAATTATTTTTGGGCCCAACAATAGCCCCTTCGGGCTTGGGGTTGTTCGCTAGGGAGGCCCCAAGGTCGAAGAGTCGGGTCGTACTCGTCGTGCACAAGTGCTTAAAATGCAAAAGTTCCGAGCTCCTCGTGAGAAGGCATCGGGATCCCTGGAGGGGTCCTCGTGAGGTCCCTATCTCCTATGGATGGTCGATCTTCCCGTGGGTGAGTTTGACAATCGTAAGGTCCTGTTGGCGGGACCTTACGCAGGAATGCAAATGGCTCCGTAGGGTCATCTTGCGGGCTCGAGTTGTGGGTTCCGAACCACAAGATAGGAGGGGGGACATCTCGTGAGATATCCCGCTTTATGGGAGTTGTGCTCTCATGTACATCGCTTTGTGCATCCCCGTGGGGAACTCGTGCGTAGAGGTTTGGGTCTTGCTTACCTAGTGGACCCTGAGGTTATTTGGAGGGGTCGGACCTTAAGGTCATATTGATTAGTATGGAGCTTAAATTTGTGACTTATCGGGTTGAATCTACCGAGTTGTGGGTCACCGGGTTACAGCTTTGAAAAATGCACGCGGGAGTTTGATAGGTAGTTTTGTCGCGTAGTTTGGTTATGCATGTCACGTCACGTATCATTCTCTTAATCTTTCCTTCGGAGTTCTTGGAGAGTTATTCGGCGGTTAGGCGATTTCGATTAAGGGAGATTTCTTCTGCTGTAAGGTTAGTCGCATTTGCCCGCTTTTCTCCCCTTTAATTATTCTCTTCTAGGTGGTTTCGTAGTTGTTGGTCTGGCGTGGTTAGGGTTTTTAGGAGTTCTTGAGAGATTTGTCCTATGATGTCTTCTGCCTCCGATTCTCAAAACAAGGGGAGTAGTTCTCCCCCTCTCTTTTCTGATTCATTGCCCTCAGAGTCGTCGGCTTCAGAGGAGGTTGGGTCCCTTTCTCTGGGCTGAGGCTTGTCGAAAGTTGCCCCCGTCCTCGAGCGCTGGGTTGTAGAAGTTGCATCTTCTTCAGGGGGCGAACCCCTGGTGCAAACTGCCCGGACAAAGAAGGGGAGACATGCAACATCCAAAAAGGGTCAAGTACTAGAGGCGAGAAACACTGTGACGGAGTTACAACTTCATGAGATTATGAAACAGGTCTCTAGAGAGGTTGTTCCTTTTCGGGTTCCCCTGAATGTAGAGAGGTGTTACAGCCCTCCCTCAGGCTATGTAGCTTTTATATCTCCCTATTATCGAAAAGGGGGTAGATCAGCCTCTGCACCCTTTTTCTGTGATGTTCTCAACTCTTGTGGTCTTTCCCCCTACAACCTACCCCTGTTACTTGGTGCTATATGGTAGGTACTCTGTTCATCTTCATGGATAATGGCCCGGGTCTTCTCACCATTCGGGAATGGCACTACATGTACAGGTTCAACCCTTTTCGCCCCGGGTACTATTATGCAACTTTATAGACGGGGGACATCCTTCCGCTGGTTCAGGTGGCTCCAGACAATTCCTCAAGGTGGTGGAAGAAATGATTTTTTCTGGGAATGGATCCTGATGACCCGGAGTTCACTCCGATTGCTGAAGATGTTTTAAGTTAGTGCTCACTTCATGGGTGGTGGCTTGTTTTTTCGTCTGTGCGCCTTCTTTCTGATGTTCATTTTCTTTGTTGTTTTTGCAGGTTTGCGTCGTATCGAGTTAACTCGGGCGAAGCTTAGGAGGGTCAACAAGGCGTATGTTGTTGATGTGATGTCGTGGAAGGAGTTTCGGGTGGGTAGGAATGTCTCAACTTTCTGCATTCGGTATCCAGACGACAAGGTGGTAGATCTTCCAGCAAAGATGAGAGGGAACAAAGCTACGAGGGCCGCATTGACGGAGGCACTAAGAGTGAAGGAGCGTGCCCGAGAGGAGGCAGGTCAGTCGGACAGGAAGCACCCTTCATCCAGACACCGGGCTGGATCCCCATCATGCAAGCGGTCCCTGACTGACCACGAAGGGCGGCAGTCATTCGTGCGTAGCAGGGATAGCCATAGGAGGGAAGACAAAAGGTCGGAAGAGAGGAATATAGTGTTCGTGGAGGATGAAAGGGATGCGCGCTGCGGGAAGGAGGCCATTCATGAGGAGTCCTCAGAACGTGAGGTCAAAAGGCCTCTATCTCATCTTCCTCCTCCGCCCCCTCCTCATGTTGGTCGCACCAGCGACATCGAGTTGTTTGTGGTGAGGGTGCGTAAGCTGCTGGCGGGCTCTGTCTATGTTCCTGAAGCCTCTTTGGGTTCGATTTTTCAGAAGATGGTTGATGTGGATACTCTCGTTGTGGAGGTATCTTCGTGGATGTTCTCGTATCATTATAGTTTGTGGATCTTTGTCCTATGTTTCTTGGTTATTTTTTGCAGGATATTATAGGGCTCCTCACTCTGCATCGGGAGGTGATGACTCATGTCGAGGAGCTGTTGAAGGACTTGGAAAGCGCAAAGGCGGCTGGTCCCTAGGTTGCGGAGTTGGTGAAAAATATTCAGACCCTTGAGGAGGAGCTCGGGGGCACTCAGGAGGCGCTCTATCTTTGTAAGGTAGAGTTGGAGTGTGCCAGGAGCACATCCTCAGATCTGAAGAAAGAGTTCGCTAAAGCTGTGTCGGAGGTGGACATACGAGGTGCGTGATATTTATTTGGTTATGCTATGCTTTGTGCACGTTGATAAGTCAAACTTCTTGTACCATCGATGGACGATGTTCGCACACGCCTTGATTTGAAGTTCCCTGACTTGAACTTGGGCTTTCTGGATGAGTTCGAGGAAGTAGCTGAGTGCAAGTCGCCGTCCCCGCAACCTGATAAGGAAGGTCAGCGGGAGACCCTCGCGCAGTCCCCTATTGAGAATGCTCTAAATCAGACTCTGAATGCCAAGGAGCCTCAAGGGGACGTTTTGTACGGTCAACAACCTACTCTCTAGGTGAATCCACAACCCTCTCTAATTGTCGCATCCTAACTTCGACTCTCTACCGGACTTGCTATCTGAGCAGCTTTAAATCTGTTGAACTATTTTTATTTATGCACTTTGCACAACTTTTTAATTTCTATGTAATTGGATGGTTTTTGTTTTCACTTGCAAATAATGCCCCCCCCCCCTCCGCAGGCGGTATTGGGGTGGCCTTTTGGTGAATATTCCCTTGTTGCCTGCTTGTTGCTATTTTGATGTGCTTCATTGCTTTTCGTATCTTGGAAATATGCAGGTAGAATAGGGGAGGGTCGGGAGTGTGGGCGATGCGCTAGGCATCGCCCCTCCGATGCTCAGTTAGTATCTCGTAATTAAAAGAATGACTAACAATTGAAAATCAGATTTAAAGTATATAAAAGATAGAGAGGAGAGGGCATATCTGTTAGGTCCCTAGCGGAGAACCTAGACACACCCCTACTTGTAGTAGCGCTTTAAGTGCTTGATGTTCCAACTGTTGCATATGGGTCTCCCATCAAGCGTGGTAAGGTTGTAAGCCCCTTGTCCTGGTATTCCGGTTACTACTTACAGTCCCTCCCACTGGGGGGCGAGCTTCCCTGCTTTATCTTCTTTTGTGTTTTGGAATACCTTCCTCAGCACGAGGTCACCCTCCTGGAAGGTCCGCAACCTCGGTTTTCTGTTAAAGAACTTCTTGACTTGTTGTCACCTTTGCGCCATTCGTGCATAGACTTTGTTTCTCGCTTCGTCGATCAATTCACGACCGGCCATGAGGTCGTGATTGTTGTTCGCAAGTTGATAGAATTCAACCTTCGGGCTTCGTAACTCGATCTCTATAAGTATTAATGCTTCTTCACCGTAGGCTAAGGAGAATGGGGTAGCCCCGGTCACTATTTGGGGGGTCGTCCGATAGGACCATAGGCTCCTGGGTAGTTCCTCTACCCAACGACATTTCTGGTCTTCCAACTTCTTTTTAAGGGAATTCATTAGGGTCCTGTTCGTGGATTCTGCTAGTCCATTGGCTTCTGGGTACCTTGGCGTTGAGAACATGAGCTTGATTTTGAACTTTTCGCAGAAGGCTCTGACCTTGCTGCTTGTGGATTGAGCCCCATTGTCGGTCCAAATTTCCTTCGGGACCCCGAATTGGCACAGGATATGAGTCCATAGGAACTTGATGACCTCCACTTCTCCCGTGTCCCTTAGTGCTTCAATTTCCACCCATTTAGAAAGTAGTCGGTGGCTATTAGGATGTACTCCTTTTGAGCGGATCCTTTGGTTAGCTTACCCACGATTTCTATCCCCCATGACATGAAGGGTATAGGGGTGATTGTTGCATGTAGAGGCTCGAAACTTATGTGGGAGGTGGTCTCGATCCTCTGGCATGGAGGTCTCCTGCATGGTTCCCACAGTCGCTTTTGTGAATCTCATACAAAACTCTGGTTGCCTCAGGCTCGTCGATGCACCTGAGTCAAGGTCCTTCAAGGGATCTCTGATACAAAGTGCAATTTACCATCGTGTACCTGGCAGCTTGTCGTTCGAGGCGTATAGCTTCATTTCTGTCGGTTGGTTTAGTTCCATTTTTGAGGAATAACTGTATAGGTGTCGTCCATGACCGCTCGCCTCTTGCGTCCACGAGTGCGACCTCCACTTGGCTCGTGGCGATTGGTTGTTCAACCCAAGTTACTGGGATTGGTTTCTGGATCTGGGTCGTGGTCGTGGTGGCTAGGCCGACTAGGGCATCATGCAATTCTCCTTCCGTGCCACGTACTTGATGCTGCATTCTTGGAAGGATTCTCTTTACTTTTCCATCTCTTTGTGATAGCTCAGTGATAAGCTCATATTCACTCACTTATCCATATTTTTCTCCATTGTTTTAGTATATTTAGATTAGGTTTTTAGTTATTTCCGTGCATGAGTATGTTTTAGAGGATGTTATACTCTCGATGGTGAGTTTTGCAAGTATTTGAGGCTAAAAAGAGGTCAAAAGATGAAAAGAGCCATGAAGAACAGAGTTGTTGCTTTGATTGACACACTAGAAGTCGACCAAGTTGGAAGACGTGCCAAAAACCCGAAGCAATACCTCTTTGTCGACCGACACAAAGGTCGGATGTTGATCAAAGACAAAGCAGGAAAAAGGCTCGACACACTTGCATGCATGTCGATCGACAAGCATTGTGTCAATCAACACGGATGTTGAAGATTGCCATGTCGACATGGATGCATGTATGTTGATCGACACAGAGGCTCGGAAAAGAAAATCTGCTCAGTTTGGAGATTTTTGATATTTTAGTCCAATACCTTGTATTAATGTTTCCACTCCTCTATAAATATTCACTACATTAGGGCATGCAAGTAATCATTGTTTTACATTTAGAATACTATTGTAGTGGAGTTTTTCAAGACGTTGAAGATTCCTCTTCATTTGTTGAGGTATTTTATTTGTTTAATAATATAAATTCTTTATTCCAAGTTATGTTTTGTGTCTAGAAACCCTAACAAGTTCTAGGGTTTTGATAATCTTTTCTGGTGCATGTTTAAGTAAATCAACACAATAGCATGGTTTAATTTCTTGAGCTTAATTAATCAAATCTAGATTTAAAGAAGGATCGAGAGATGAATTTGAATCTAGGTTTGTAGTTATCAATTAAAAGACCGAGAGATGAAAATTGGTAATAGGAAAAAGAAATTAAATGCAATTATTTTCTGTCTCAAAAGGAAGAATTAATTTGTAGGATTTAAATAGATAATTATTGAGGTTGGCTAATTTGTGTTCTTGAGACCGAGAGGCGATAATCACAATTTAGTAATCTAGGGTTTAATTGCCTAATAAAGAAATTTAATCCATATGAATCGAAATTAATCCCCATTACTGAATTGATGAATTTTCATGTTGATGATTTAATTATCAGCCCTAGAATTTGTATTTTTACATATTATTTTTTAAAAAACCTTTAATTTTATGAATCGTCATCTTTACTTTTCAAAACCAAATCCCTTTTCAAATCACTCAAACAACTATGGTTTAAGAACTATAGCTAGTACTTAGGATAGTTTCATCACAAAGTCCCTGCAGGTTCGACCACCTTAGGGTGAAAATTATAAATATATTTGCCACTGTTCTCGCAGCTGTAAAATTGTTGCCGTTGCCGGGGATTGTTAGATTATATTCTACTATTAGTTTGTTTTTAAATCTGTTGCATTAAACTTTTATTTTTATTTTCGTGTTTAGTCTGCGTGTGTGTTGTAGGGTTTCTGCATCTATATCGATCGACATAGCCCGTGTCGACCGACACAGCCGCAACATTCATGTCGATCAACAAGGCCCTTGTTGATTGAAACAGAAGCTGACTTCTGAATCTGTTTTCTTTTCTCAGGGTGTACGAACACAAGGGCTCGGGTAAAACCACTTGAAGTCTTCGATCCAGAAATCGAGGTCACTGTCCTGAGGAGGAAGAACAAGGAAAAACAAAGCACACCCACCAACATGGCTCAACACAACTACCCGAGTGACGAAGAAGACCATACCATGCCACCCTTGGAGGATCCCAACACACAACTCATAACTCAACAGAATGCCTTGCTTCTAGTCCAAGAAGTCAACCAAATGAAAGATATCATCAAGCAGCTCATGGTGGAAAGAGAAGCAGAGAGGCTCGAAGCCGCAAAGAGAGAAAGAGATCGAGAAAGAGAAAGGCGCCGCCAAGAGGACTCCGACGATGAGGATCCGAATGCCATGACAAGGAAGTACAAACCACAACCCGGCAATGATGGATTCGTTATTGGTATCACTGCCAATAACTTTGAACTCAAAACTGGCTTGGTTCAGATGATTCAACAGAACCTATATGGTGGTTGGTGGAGGATCCCGTACACCCATCTAAGAATGTTTGTGGAGGTGTGTGATACCATCAAGCATAATGGAGTCAGCCAGGATGTGATCCGTCTGCGCTTGTTTCCCTTCTCACTTCGGGATCAGGCTCGGACGTGGTTTACAGCCCTGGATTGTAGCATCATTCGTACTTGGGCCGATCTCCGAGCAGAGTTCCTCGCAGCCTTCTTTCCACCTTCTGTGATCATTCAAAAAAAGATGGAGATCCTGCAGTTCCACAAAAAGATGGAAGAGTCCTTGTTCGAGGCATGGAGCAGGTTTAATGAGCTATTGAGGAGTTGCTCGGGCCATGGAGTTGACACAGAGGAGAAATCCCACATCTTCTACCGAGGAATGAATGAAAGAACTCAAGAGTCGGTGAACAATGCAGTCGTAGGATCTTTGATGAGCAAGTCATCAGAAAAAGCTCTCAGGCTGTTCAAGAAGATGGCCTTGCATACTCAACAATGGGCTAATCCAAGGAGACCGCAAGTAAGAGTTGTGGAGAAGAAGGAAGATGAAACCCTCAAGAAGGAAATCGAGAAGCTCAAGAGGGAGATGGAGAAACTAACATCTAATGCTACTTGTGTTTCTGGTGCACAGGTTGATCCCGTAGCCGATGTGAACTATATGAACCGAGGAGGTTATCAAAATCAATACTGGGGATATCAGCATTACCACCGAAGAGCTCATCCCGGATTTTCCTATGCTCAACCTGAAGGTGCCGAACACCCTCCACCAGACTTCGATGTGCAAAATGGTGAAATTATGGAGAAGAAGAAGGAGAGCCTCGACGAGGTGCTACAGAAATTCATCAAAGTTTCTGACTACCGGGTTGGAAAAATTGAGCAAAAAGTGGCAGAGGTCAACACTAAGGTGGACAGGCTTGGAAAACATGTGCAGATCATCGAGACTCAAGTTAGCCAGATTGCTACCTTATTTGGTACGCAACACAAGCAAGGGAAGCTGCCGAGCAACACTGAGGTGAACCCAAAGAATCAAAAGAAGTGCAAAGCCATAAGACTGAGATCCGGAACTAGCTACACAGGTCCGAGCATGCCCCAAAACAAGTTTGGGGGAGAAGAGGAAGACGAGTCAGCTGGATCGGCCTCTGTTTTGATCGACACCCCTGGTGTCGATCGACACAAAGGACATGAGGATGATGGAATGTCGAGCGATGAAGGGGATATGATCGACATGAGTTTTGCGGGTGTGTCTATCGACATACCCCTTGCCGATCAACAAAGAGGGCATGTCGACACACCAAGTTCCAAAGCTGCCCAACTACCTCCAATGCCCTTTCCTCAACGATTTGCCAAGAAGAAGGAGGATTCAAAGTTCTTAAGGTTCGTGGATAACTTGAAAAAGGTGAGTATTAACTTACCATTGATTGAAGCTTTGAGAGAAATTTCGGGCTACATGAAGTATCTCCGCAAGCTGATGAGTGAGAAGAAGCACTCAGTGGAGAATTCAACAGTCAAGCTTCATGAGCAGTGCATCCTACTCCTCCAAAAGAATATTCCCATCAAAAGGAGTGATCCAGGATGTTTCTCGATTCTAGTCGAGATCGGGGGGTTGAGTTTGACAAAGTGTCGTGCGACACTGGTGCTAGTATCAATCTAATGCCCTTTTCCATCTTCCAACACCTCAACCTTGGAGAATTGAGGCTGACTACTATCACACTGCAGATGGAGGACCGATCTGTGCCTCGCCCAAAAGGTATACTTGAAGACGTTCTCATTCATGTGGATTATCTTATTTTTCCTGTAGATTTCGTAGTCTTGGACATGAAGGAGGATGACAACACAACCCTTATCATGGGACGAGAGTTCTTTGATACTAGTGCCACACTGATTGATTGTCGCGGTGGGGAGATTACACTTGAAGCCAATGAGGAGAAGATCACATTCAAGCTCGACAAAAGCCGGCAGCAATGTGAATGCTACATGATTACCTCCAGTGAAGACTTTAAGGATGAAGAGGAAGAAATCGAAAAAGACAAGGAAGACCAAGCCGCTCAAGAATGGGAGCGAGGGAATGAGATGGCAAAATTGTCAATTACACCATCTCATCCCGAGCTCACTGCTGTCATTCAAGATTGACTAGTCTACATGGTGGATGCTCGAGGAAGGTGAAACAATACCCAACCTCCTTAGACTTGAGAAAAGAGGTACCGTCGAGCTACGATGTTAACTAGAGCACTTGTTGGGAGGTAACCCAACCTTTTACTTGCTTTTTTTTTCAATTCCTTATGTTTGTTTTGATAGATTTATATACTGAAAGCATTATGATTGGTACATAATGTACTAGGTCGATTGGTTAATATACTGGGAATCATAAATGTTGTATGTTCATCTCCTATCTGAATTAACAACATGTGTCGCAAACGCAATTATTCTCTTATCTCGTTGATAGGGAGATCATACGGTGTGTAGAAGATCACGGAATATCGTATGGATCGATCGACCTAGCGAGATATAAATAGTTATCACAACTGAGACAGTTCAAAGATAAACTGTCGGTGTAGGCTGCAGCATACGCAGTAATAAGCATCTTATCTTGGATGACTTGGTATGCTAGTGTGGGGCACATATTGATAAGGACCTAAGTTGAGATCGATTCTTTTATCTGATATTAAAAGAATCTAGATCTCTATGGCTTGATGAGATCCTAAGCCTATATGAAGGTACAGAAGTATATGCAGATTGTGTATTACTTTGAGTTGCAGTGAAAGGCTCTAGTTGAGCTTGTATATCTGTATCTTGGGTAATAGCAGTTTGTGTATGACTGTCTGGTACTAGAACTAGGTAACCACATCCAGTATAGGATGGTGACATTCCCTGAGCAGCTCAAAAGGTTCGTTATGCTAAAGTCCTGCAGGCTGATTAAGTTCAAGCATAAGTGAAAATGTTTGAGCGGATTGACTCAAGAATATAAGCTGTTAATTAATTAAATAGCTTGTCAAAGCTTAAATTAATTAACGAATGTCTGTAACCTTAAATGTGGGGATATACCGAGCCCATGCAACCCGTACCTTAAATGTGGGGATATACCGAGCCCATGCAACCCGTACCTCAAAACGTGGTAGCAAATAGGTAGGACAGTATTGATTCTCTGGTGGAATGAATCAATATTAATTAATTAATTATATTCTGGGTTGAATATGGGAATTAATTAATTGATAGACCTTATTTGCTATTTGCATTCTGGTCCCTGGTCTGGCCCATGAAACTCAAGCCCAATAGAAGTCCAGTATTTTCCTATAAATATGCCTCAATTCCTCAGATCTCAACACACCACAAGATCATAAGTTGCACACAGCAAACCAGGATTTGGGAGCTGTGGTGATCGACTAGATCTGAGAAATGAGGAGGAAATTCTGCTTCTCAACCGTGCAAGGAATCTGAAGGGAATTTTCACCAGATATTCATATTGAGTTGGGATACAGATCAGAAGATCAGATCAGGAGGATTATCTTCTTTCTTCTCTCTCCTTCTTGTTTTCAAAAATTACTCATTAATTTTCACAGATTTATTTCCTCAATCTGTTAGGAATTAAATCTTTGTGCGTGGGAAAAGATCAAGAGGTATCTCCGCGCACTCGTTCTTCAGGGTTTCGCAATCCAGGTATTCCGCATAAACCCCCTTATGCATATTCAATAGGAGCATGCAATGATTAATTATAGGCATAGCAATTTATTTTTGATATTCCAATTAACGATCCTTGGCAAACGGACTTCGTGATTCAATTCACGAATCCCTTCATGTTTTTCAGAATTTTGTTTTTTTTCGACTTTCTGTTGTTTTTCTTTATTTGAAAAGATTCTGAGGATCGCTCTCTGTTTCGATTCACGTGCTTGATGTCAATCGACACAGCGGTCAAGACGGAGTTACACTTCAACTCAGAGAGGCAGTCGACAGGAAGGCTCTGTGTCGATCGACACACAGCCTTTCGATCGACACAGAGTGCCAGTGGCAGCAAATCTTCATCGCGCAGCGCAACTTCCTCCAGTGGATAAAACATTGATGTCTGAGATCAACAGTCAGGTAAAAGTTCTTATTCTTGTCTGATTTTCCAATTTTTTCTAACTCTTCGAGTTCAAAATAAGTTTGGGGGATGTGGACAAGAATTCTAATTTTTCTATCCTTTTTATTGCTTTCTTATTGATTATTTAAATTTATGCCTAGGAAAAAAAATATGGATATAGTGTAAGGGAATTTTTTATTTAGTCTTGAACCTATTTGAACTGATTATGAGTTTAAATCGATTGAAGATAGTTTGATTTGATTTTGATTGTGGTTGATTGCCTATGAATGTAGAATACCGCATGATATGATGTAACTGAAACTTACACTTGCATGCTGTTTGAGTGGATTGAAATTGACTACGGAAGAAACATTTGAATCAAAGGGAGAATTTGAGCCTTTTCGTTTGATGTGAGATTCAATGTATGTTTTGATTTCTCTAGAACTTGCTTATATTATGTTTCGAGACTGCATAGTGTGCACAATGATAGAAAATAATTTTAGGCTATCTTTGTTAGCCAAATTATCATAAACATCGTCCCTTGTGATATTTTATCCTTTGATTAGGCCCTTTGAGTCTGTTACTTTTTCTTTCTTGGTCTATGAGTTAAGAAAAACATTATAGTTCTGTCTTGTCGATGGGAGATTGCTATGAAAAGGGTGATTGGTATCCTGTAGATGGGAGATTGCTATGAAAAGGGTGATTGGTATCCTGTCTATAGCATTTGGGTGAAATAAGGGTAATTTTTATAGGTGGATGAGAAATTTTTAAATTAGTGTACAAAAGAAGTTTGAGCTCTGGAAAAAAAAGAAAGAAAAATGTTTGTTTGTGTCCTTATAACCTCAATAGAAAAAATATTATTATAGCATAAGAGGATTAGAAAAGAAAATTAAAGAAAGAAAAAATAAAAAAAAGATAGAGCCTTGATTTGTGTTGAAAAACTTAGGAGATGGGGTGGATGAAAAATTATAGTGGTTTTTGATTTATTGAGTTGGCCACTTGATGGATTTTAGTCACTTGACAATAATTCCCTACCTTGTCAGAAAGCCTACATTACAACCTAATCAAAGTCCTTTCTAATTCTTGACTTATGTGCACATTTGATCAGTGGAGATTCTAAAAATTTTGCAAGCCTATGGTAGAAATTTCTTCATACGTGTCGTGAGTGCTTTCATTGAAACCCAAACACTTGTGTGAATGAACGATATACTTCATTGTGATTCTTCCGAAGTTGATGGATTTCTTATCTCTTTCAAAGTGTTTGTGTGATGTGGATTTTTTATTCTTGTTTGTGATGAATCTTGTGAGGCATTGCACTTTCAACTGCATGAGATTTCTTTTCTTTCTTTTCTTTTGATTGAAGACAATCAAATATTCAAGTTTAGGGGTTTGATATAATCATATTTGTACTCACTTATCCATGTTGTTTTCCATTGTTTTAGTATATTTAGATTAGTTTTTTAGTTATTTTCGTGCATGAGTATGATTTAGAGGATGTTATGCTCTCGATGGTGAGTTTTGCAAGTATTTGAGGCTAAAAAGAGGTCAAAAGATGAAAAGAGTCGTGAAGAATAAAGTTGCTACTTTGATTGACACACGAGAAGTCGACCAAATTGGAAGACGTGCAAAAAACCGGAAGCAATACCTCTGTGTCGACCGACATGGTGCATGTCGACCGACTTAGAGGTCGTATGTCGATCGAAGACAAAGCAGGAGAAAGGCTCGACACACTTGCATGCATGTCGATTGACACGCATCGTGTCGATCGACACGGAGGTTGAAGATTGCCAAGTTGACATGGATGCATGTGTGTCGATCGACGCACTCTGTGTCAATCGACACAGGGGCTCGGAAAGGAAAATTTGCTCAGTTGGGAGATTTTTGATATTTAAGTCCAATACCTTGTATTAATGTTTCCACTCCTCTATAAATATTCACTACATTAGTGCATGAAAATAATCATTGCTTAACACTTAGAATACTATTGCATTGGAGTTTTTCAAGACATTGAAGGTTCATCTTCATTTGTTGAGGTATTTTATGTGTTTAATAATATGAATTCTTTATTCCAAGTCATGTTTTGTGAATCAAATCCAGATTTAAAGAATGATCGAGAGATGAATTTGAATCTAGGTTTGTAGTTATCAACTGAAAGACCGAGAGGTGAAAATTGGTAATAGGAAAAAGAAATTAAATGCAATTATTTTCTGTCTCAAAAGGAAGAATTAATTTGTTGGATTTAATTAGATAATTATTGAGATTGGCTAATTTGTGTTCTCGAGACCGAGAAGAGATAGTCAGAATTTAGTAATCTAGGGTTTAATTGCCTAACCAAGGAATTTACTCCATATGAATCTAAATTAATCTTCATTGCTGAGTTGATGAATTTGCATATTGATGATTAAATTATTTGCCCTAGAATCTGTATCTTTACATATTGTTTTTCAAAAACCTTTAATTTTATGCATTGTCATCTTTACTTTTCAAAACCAAATCCCTTTTCAAATCACTGAAACAAGTATGGTTTAAGAACTATAGGTAGTACTTAGGATAGTTTCATCACACAGTCCATGTGGGTTCGACCACCTTAGGGTGAAAATTATAAATATATTTGCCACTATTTTTGTAGCTGCGAGTCGCTAAGGATCTCTACCCTCCTAGCTCCTAGTTCTTTGGCTAGTAGATTACCTCTTAGCAAGGCCTCATATTCAGCTTCGTTGTTGCCAGCGTTAAAATTCAAACAGATCGATCTTTGAAATGTCTCACCCCAGGGGTTGGACAAGTGCAACACGACTCCATTGCCATGGGCCTTGCTAGCCCCATCTATATGAAAGATCAATGGCTCCTCCACTACGGACTCGTGGTTGAGATGTGCCACTTCAAGTTTTGCTTGAGTTTGGAGGTCGTTTGGTGAATTCTGCCACAAAGTCTGCCTGCACCTGAGATTTGATCGCGGTCCTTGATTCGTACTTAATGTCGTAGCCTCCAAATTCCACGGCCCATTTGAGCATTCTGCTGGATAGGCTTGGTTCTGAGAACACCGTACGTAGAGGGTATGCAATCACGACTTTGATGGGGTGTGACTCGAAGTAGGGCTTCAACTTTCGAGCGGAGTTGATATGTGACAACGCAAGCTTCTCCAAAGTGGTGTACCTAGTCTTAGGATCTAGCAGGGCTTTGCTGGCATAGTGGACGAGGTGTTGAACGGTCCTGACTTCTCTCACGAGGACCGACCCTACTGCTTTCTCATACACGGAGAGGTACAACAAGAGGACCTCCCCAACCTCGGGCTTATCCAAGACTGGAGGACTGGTGAGGTAATGCTTTAGTTCCTCTAAAGCCTTTGCGCATTCGTCGGTCTATTCAAATTTCTTCCCCTTCTTTAGGGTCTGTAAGAAAACTTGCATTTTCTCACAATATTTTGCCACGAATCTGCTTAGGGTCGCGAGCCGATCGGTTAATCTTTGAACCTCTTTTGGGTTCCTGGGATGAGGTAGTTGGTGTATTGTCTTAATTTGAGTGGGATCGGCCTCGATCCCTCTTTTCGTGACCATGTATCCCATGAACTTGCCCGAGGACACCCCGAACGTGCATTTAGTGGGCTTGAGTTTCATGTTGAACTTCTCGAGGGTTTCAAAGGCTTCCTGCAGGTGTGCCACATGGTCTTCTATCTTGAGGGATTTGACCAGCATGTCGTCGATGTACACTTCCATGGTCCTTCCGATGAGGTGCTCAAACATCTTGTTGACCAGCCTTTGAATGGTCGATCCAGCATTTTTAGGCCGAAGGGCATCACCTTATAGCAGTAGATCCCTTTATTGGTCATAAAGACCGTATTTTCTTGGTCTGAGGGGTGCATTTGGATTTGGTTGTACCCCGAGAAAGCGTCCATGAAACTCAGGAGGTCGTGCCCCATGGTTACATTCACGATGCTGTCAATGTGTGGCAGCGGGTAAGGATCCTTAGGGCATGCCTTGTTGAGGTCAGTGAAGTCCATAGAAATGCTATTCTTGCCGTTCTTTTTCTTTATGGCATGCCTTGTTGGGGCGAAATTTTGTTGCCTTTGTTGGACGGACTTTTTGTGGGGATCCACTTGTAGTTTGTGGGTCATCACCTCTGGATCGATACCCGTCATATCTTTGTGGGACCATGCTAAAACATGGGGTTTAGATTACATAAATCGTACGAGTTCAATACGGACTTCGGGAATTAGCTCTCCTCCAATGAAGGTCGTCTTAGTGGGACCGCGTTCATCCAGGTGGACTTCCTCAAGATCCTCGGGAGGTGTGGATTTGATCGGTTCTTCGATGGTGTTCACCGCCTTGAGGCTGGTGTAGTAACATTCTCTAGAGGTTGTTTGCTCGCCATGGATGGTGTGTATTCCCCACCTTGTGGGGAATTTGACTACTTGGTTTTAAGTGGAGGGGACGGCCTGGAGCTCGTGCAGCCAGGGTCGCCCCAAGATGGTGTTGTAGGCGGAGAGAGCGTCTACGACCTGGAAGGTCAGGTCCAAGTTTTTTCCACCGCAATATACTGGGAAGCGTACGTCCCCTAGCGTGTTTCTCTTCTGTCCACTGAACCCGGTTAATTGTGTAATATACCCTATTAACTTCTCTATAATATTCTCCTTGAAAGCTTGGAAGAACAACACGTTGGCTGAGCTCTCATTGTCCACCAAGATTCGACAGACACAACAGTTGGAGATCGGCAGCGAGATGACTAATGCATCGCGATGAGGATGATAGATTCCTGACGACCCTTCGCTGGTAAATTCGATGATCTCATTCTCCGGGTTCTTGCGGGGTATTCCATCTGTAGGATTTGAGTCTACAATAGACAACATGAGTTGTCATTTATTTCTTTAGCCGTTTGGATCGTTCTTAGGGTATCGAAAATAAATCAAATTGAATAAATCAGGCGAACTCTATGCATGCTCCTAATATTTAATTGCAGATGATGAATCTATGGAATACCTGAACTTTAACGACTGATCAACAGATCTAGATTGGAGATAACGACGATGAAGTAGATATGGATGTGGGATCGATCAAAGCTATCGTGATCTAACAGATCTGATCTATTCTCTTGCTCCTCGGAAATCTGGTGAGGATACGCTAACGAGTTGAATCAGAGATCCGGAGGAATCGATCACTTCCTCCCACTGAACAACTGTCGCCCCTCTCACTATTTCCTCTCAATATTTTGTGTTGAATATTAAAATTGCATTATGATCTGATAAAGAGAAGGGCTTTTATATTGCTAGGGTTTGCTAACCCTAACACTAATGGGCTCTAAGCATTTTGTGGGCCAGACTAAAGACCAAATGCAAATAATAAAGTGAGCCCTCTTTATTAATTAATTTCATGTCCAACACAAAACATAATTAATTAATAAAATATTGCTTTAACCTTCACCACGGTAATAATATTGACTCACCCATTTATTACCACGTAATTTGGAACGGGTTGCATTAAACTTGAATGATCCACATATTTAAGGTTCCGAACATTTATTATTTAATTTGGCTTATGACAATTGGCCATAATTAATTAATCTCTTATTTACTGAGTAGTACCACTCACTCCTTTTCACTTAAGCCTGAATTAAATAATTCAACCTGCAGGGTTTAGCATAATGAACCTTGTGAGCTCCTCAGGGAATGTCCCCGTCCTAAAACGGATATGATTACCTACATGTCCAACCTAAGCAGGCCACAGACGAAATAATTTATAGAGATTTACTCGCCTATTGAAAAGGTTTGGTTATCATCTCATACCTCTAAGTAGTGCTTATAAGTACTATTCTTAGGAATATCTGAAATAAATCCACAATCCCAATAATTACTTAAAACTACTAAGACCGATATAACCTCATCTCTAGAAAGATTCTATATAATGCCATATATCACTGTCGGTTTATGTAAACAAGTACTGAAGAGAAAGATCCATTTAAACATAATGTAAAACACTGTTATTTATCATGACAGAATAATTCTATAAATAAACTGATAATCCAACATAAATGGAAATTAGTTTTTAAACAAAACATCTCTTCAAAACTCAAACATTGTTTATCATAAACATAAAGTAAAATCTCCATCAGCTGAAGTAGCGACTTCCAGCATAAATCCTGGAGATGGTTATTCCGCCATCTTCAAGCCTTAAGCTCGATCCCCTGCAAAGTGTAGCAAACATGATTACTAACAAGTATCTAGAGATCTGGCTCATTCATATGTCAATTAGAATGACACATCTCACTGTTGATCCCATCGATACATAAAGATGTACTAACACATCAAGTAGCTAGGATAAGCTCACTTATGAACTGATGTGTCGCAGTCTAAACCGATAGCCTATCCAGGGACTGTCTAAGCCATGATACTATTTATATCTTGCTAGGTCAAATGATTCATATGATCCTCTGTGATCTCCTACACACCATATGATCATTCCTATAGGCAAGATAATAGGATATTATAGTTCGTATCGTATGTTTGTTATATCAGATAGCGACTATATTGATGTAACACATTTAAGAAGACCAATGTATTAAACGAACACACTTAATCATAAATGCTTTTAGTATACAATCCCAACACCATCCGCATTTCTGGTGGCGTGACAAGCTCTCTTGGCTGAAACTCGATTAATCCCACTAACCACTGATCCTCTGGTGATGTAGTGCACCATTTTCTCTATTTTTGGGGATGCTGAAGGAGGTTTGTCGCCATTCAGCTTCTTCTCGGGGTTGGTCTTCCCACGGGTCCAGGCCTTCTTTCCCTTAGGTGACAGATATTCCATGAGCACGCCCTTTTTCAGGAGTTCCAGGACTTCAATTCTTAGTGCGCGGCATTCTTCTGTTCAATGACCGTGGTCGTTGTGGAATTCGCAGAATTTCTTGGCATCTCGTGAGGCAAGGTCGTTCGTTACTATTCAATTCACTTTGTTTATTGATTTTATTTTATTGCATACTATCTAAAAAAAGAGAGAATACATGTTGCTATTTGTTTAGGTGTTGTTGGTGTATGAATCAAGAGTCTGCTCTAGAACTATATCCATTTGATTCTGAAACTGAAATGACCTTTTGGAGGAATCGAAGAAGACAAAGAGTAAGAAGGAGAGTGATGGCTTCTTCTGGTGCTGCTGTTTGAACATCAATCAAGGCCATCAAAAGAAAAATATGTCTGCTGGTGCTATGTTGCAACTACCTCAGGTTGTGTCCTGTGTTTATTGCGATGGAGAACATCTATTCTTTGATTGCCAATTCAATCCTGACTCGATGAATTATGCGGGAGATCAATGGGGCAACATACATAACCCATATTCAACCACGTACGACCTGGGATGGCAGCAACTCCCGAATTTATCTTGGGCTGCGCCACAAGCTGCAGCAGGGTTAAGATAGCAACAACAGAACCATATTACACTTCCTGGTTACCAGAAGCCACAGCTTGAGCAGAAACCTTATCAGCACCCAACACAGCTACAATAGCTGCAGCTGCAGCAAGACAATTCACTTGAGGCGATCCTGAAGGAATTTATGGCACGAAGTGAAGGTATAACACAAAGACAAGAGGCAATTCTTCAAAACAGAGCTGCCACTTTACGCAATTTGAAGGCCCAAATGGGGCAGCTGGTTGCTGAGATGAAAAAGAAGCCGCAAGAGGATATACCTAGTGACACGGTGAACCTAAGGAAAGATAATGAACATGGCAAGGCCATAACATTGAAAGTGGAAAGGTGCTTGAAGAGGTAACACCTGCAAAAATGGATGAAGTTGAGCCCTCTTCAATCCAAATGGAGGAAAAACATGCTGAATGTGAAGTTGAGAAAGAGGCAGAAAAGAAGGAAGTTGTTGCTGATGCTGCAACGCCGAAGCAACAGACTGCTGCTCGGAAATACATACCCCAACCACCTTTCCCTCAAAGGTTGAAAAACATAATGAAGATGATCAATACAAGAGGTTCCTTGATGGTGAAGAAGGGGGTTCGATGATTGATGTGCTTGATGCACTCGTGGAAGAGACAATGCTGGAAGATTGTGAGCAGATTGAGCATGTTGAAGCATCAGAACTGGAGGAGATTGAAAATTGCAACAAGATTTCCTTCGAGCCATTCCAGCTCAATCAAAAGGAGTTCAAGGTTTCTGAGCCCTCAGTTGTGTCTCTACCGAAGCTTGAGCTGAAGCAGCTACCTTCCCACTTGAAATTGTCCGGTGTTTGTCACCAAGGGACAAGGTACGTTATCTTCTGCACTAGTCATTGAAACATGTTTAGCAACGGTTTCTATCCATTTGTGGATAGTGGATACTGGAGCTACTGATCATGTTTGTTACTCCATACAGGGGTTCGAGCTGACTAGAGAGCTTGAAGATGGCGAGGTTACCATCTCCATGGGAAATGCTGCTAGAGTCTCTGCTGCAGCAATTGGAGATGTTACTTTATGTTTTGAGAATAATGTTTTAACACTAAGAGATGTTTTGTTTATGCCGTCTTTTCGGCGAAACTTGATTTCAGTTTCCAAACTTTTTAATGATGGATTTTCTGTTATTTTTGGTAGAGATGTTTCTATCATGAGAAATAACGCTATTATCTGTCATGGGTTACTGAAAGATTCTCTTTATGTTATTACATGTTCGAATAAACAAACAGTGAAAGAGGCATATAACTTGTCTAATCAACAGAAAAGAAAGTTTTCTTCAAGTGAGGATATAAAATATCTTTGGCACTTGAGACTCGGTCATGTCAGTCTTAAAAGAATCAAGAAACTCGTTGATTGTGGAATTATGGACTCAATCCAGGTAGTTCCACATAGAGTTTGTGAATCTTGCATTGAGGGGAAGATGACGACCAAGCCTTTCAAGGCAACTGAGTCTCGAGCAAATGATGTGTTGGGCCTCATCCATTCTGATGTGTGTGGACCTATGTCAACACAAGCCCGTAGTGGGCACAGATACTTTGTCACCTTTATAGATGACTACTCTAGATATGGTTTCGTTTATTTACTTCACTACAAGTCTGAATGCCTTGAGAAATTCAAGGAATTCAAGGCTGAGGTAGAGAAGAAGTTGAACAAGACCATAAAGACACTGCGATCCGATCGTGGTGGGGAGTACCTCAGCAATGAGTTTCTCCAGTATCTGGCAGATCAAGGGATTACTTCCCAGTGGACCGCACCTGGCACCCCTCAGCAGAATGGTGTAGCAGAGAGAAGAAACAGAACTCTGTTGGAAATGGTTAGATCAATGATGAGCTATGCTAGCTTACCTATTTCCTTTTGGGGACATGCACTAGAAACAGCTGCGTTTCTACTCAACTTGGTTCCCTCTAAATCAGTTCCTAAAACGCCCACTGAACTATGGCAAGGGCGAAAACCCGATTTGTCTAGAATCAAAGTTTGGGGTTGTCCGGCATATGTGCTGAATAAGGAAGCTGACAAGTTAGAAGGGAGATCCAAGTTGATGTTGTTTGTGGGTTATCCCAGGCAAACAAAGGGTGGTTTCTTTTATGATCCAGAAGATCAAAAGGTCGTTGTGAGTACCAACGCAAGATTTCTGGAAGATGAATTCATAAGAAACCACAAGACCAAGAGCCAGATTGTACTTCAAGAAATTGAAGAGAACAATTCAAATCCATCAGGAGAACCCCGTGGCATCCTGAGCATACCTGAGTCGGGTATGGAACCAGGTGCACGGCCGCCTGTGCAAGTTGGTGAATCACAAGTGAATGCACCAAACACAGACACATTAAAGGGGCCTCGTCGTAGTGGGAGGTTGCCTCGACAACCTGAATGGTATATGTTCGTGGGAGAGTCTTCGGACTTAATTCCTGAAAACGGACTGAATGATGCCGACCCCTGGACATACGACGAAGCTATGAGGGACAAAGATGCTGATCAGTGGCGAAAGGCCATGGATTCTGAAATAGAATCAATTACAGCTATGGATGTATACCAGAAATCCTTGCTGCCAGATGGTTTTCGAGCCATAGGCAGCAAGTGGGTATACAAGCGAAAGAAGGATTCGAGTGGTAACATAACGGCATTTAAGGCCAGGCTGGTGGCAAAAGGTTATAGTTAAAACGAAGGTATTGACTATGATGAAACCTTCTCACCAGTTGCTATGTTGAAATCCATTCGGACACTTCTGTCCATAGCAGCACATATGGATCTTGAGATCTGGCAAATGGATGTCAAAACCGCGTTCTTGAACGGGTACCTTGAGGAAGGTCGTGACATCTATACAACAACCAGAGGGATATGTGCAGACTGATCATGAGCATCTTGTCTGGAAGCTCAAGAAGTCCTTATATGGACTTAAGCAAGCTTCAAGGTCATGGAACAAGCGTTTCGATGAT
Source organism: Plectranthus barbatus (assembly GCA_026898455.1). Classification (NCBI taxonomy): domain Eukaryota; kingdom Viridiplantae; phylum Streptophyta; class Magnoliopsida; order Lamiales; family Lamiaceae; genus Plectranthus; species Plectranthus barbatus. The sequence continues at coordinate 239,189 of JAPKLW010000914.1, read as the reverse complement.
GTGATCAAATCCTATGGATTTGCACAATGCGAAAACGAAAGTTGTGTGTACCGTTTATGTGTCAGTGGAAGTGTGGTTTTTCTTGCACTTTATGTAGATGACATTCTCCTATTTGGAGACAATGTGGAGGTGTTATCAGGCATAAAAGGTTGGTTATCCGAACAGTTTCAGATGAAAGATCTGGGTAATGCTGGTTATATCCTTGGGATCAAAGTCCTACGTAATCGTAGGAGAAGGATGTTGAGCTTATCCCAGGGTGCTTACATTGATACTGTGTTGGCTCGTTTTAGCATGGAAGATTCCAAGAAAGGTCTTTTACCTTATCGTCATGGAATTCGTCTTTCAAAGTCACAGTGTCCTATGACAGAGAAAGAGAAGAATGAGATGTCTAAAGTACCATATGCTTCGGCAGTGGGAAGTCTCATGTATGCTATGCTTTGCATGAGGCCAGATATCTGCTATGCTGTAGGCATAGCAGCAAGATATCAGTCCAATCCTGGGCAGACGCATTGGAATGCGGTGAAACACATTCTCAAATATCTGAAGAGAACACGAGACTTATGTCTCATTTATCAGAGTGAGAACTTGTGTCCTGTTGGGTACACGGATTCGGATTTCCAGGCGGATCAAGATGAGAAGAGATCGACCTCTGGATATGTGTTTACCTTGGGAGGAGGAGCTGTGTCTTGGAGAAGTGCGAAGCAGAAATGCATCGCGGACTCCACCATGGAAGCTGAATATGTAGCAGCTTCAGAGGCAGCAAAGGAAGCTGTATGGTTTCAGAACTTCCTCCTTGAGTTGGATATCATTCCGAGTTTGCCTAAGGCAATCACAGTGTACTGTGATAATGCTGGTGCAGTGGCAAACTCGAGGGAACCTAGAACTCACAAGGCTTCAAAACACATTAAGAGAAAGTACCACATCATACGAGAGATTGTGGCGAGAGGCGATGTGCTAGTTCAAAAGATTGATACGAAGGAGAATCTAGCTGATCCGTTTACAAAAGGATTGCCTCAGAAGATCTATGAAGAACACGTTCGTGCTCTTGGATTGAAGATCTGAGGATGGGCATCTTATGTCCCATTTTGTAATAGCTAGATTGAATAGACACACTTAATACTCTGTAAAAGTAATGGTATTACGCTTTGAGTATAAGTGGGAGATTGTTGGGATTGTATACAGAAAGCATAAATGATTAAGTGTTTTGTATATTGGCCTTCATTTATGTGTTGCATCAACAAATCTCGCTATCTGATAAATGTGAACATATAACGAACTATAATATCCTTTTATCTCGTAGATAGGGATGACCATATGGTGTGTTGTAGATCACAGAGGATCATATGGTTCGTTTGACCTAGCAAGATATAAACAGTATCACAGCTGAAACAGTCCCTGGATAGGCTGTTGGTTTAAGCTGCGTCACATCGGTTCACAAGTGGGCTTATCCTAGCTACTTGATGTGTCGGTACATATTTATGTATTGATGGGATCAACAGTGGGATGTGCCATTCTCATTGACATATGAATGAGCCAGATCCCTAATATACTTCCTATGATCTTAAACCCTACTGAAGGATAAGAGGCACACACGAGTTGACTACACCTTGATTTGCTAGGATGGCGAGTCTTACATGTACTCTTATATCTGCATCTTGGGTGTTGGCAATTTGTGTGGGGTCTGCTTAGGCTGGACGTATGGGTAAGCATATCCATTTCAGGATGGTGACATTCCCTGATGAGCTCACAAGGTTCTTTATGCTAAGTCTTGCAGGCTGAATGATTTGTTCAAGCATAAGAGAAAAGGAGTGAGTGGTATTAATCAGGAAATAAGATATTAATTAATTGTGGTTAATTGTCATAGACCAAATTAATTAATGAATGTCTAAAACCTTAAATATGTGGATCATGTTAGTTTAATGCAACCCGTTCCTAATAACGTGGTAATAAAGGGGCGAGTCAACATTGTTACCGTGGTGAAGGTTAAAACAATGTTTTATTAAATAATTATGTTCTGGGTTGAACAAGGAAGGATTAATTAATAAAGAGGGCCCACTTTATTATTTGCATTTGATCTCTGGTCTGGCCCACACACTGCTCAAGCCCAGTTAGGGTTAGGGTTTCTCAAAACCCTAACACTATAAATAGTCTTTCCCTCTCAGATCAGAAGTAGCCACCACATTATACAGTTAATATTCACTTAGAATATTGAGAGAGAGGGGCGACTGATTTGGGCGATCAGAAGGAGATTTTTCTGATCAAATCCTCCGGCTTTCTGATTCAACTTGGTAGATAATCCTCACCAGATTTCCAAGGAGCAAGGGAACAGATCAGAAGATCAGATCTGTAGGAACACAATCAAAGAAGGAGTTCCATTCCGCTTCAGATCTAACTTCATCGTTATTATTCTCCGATCTGTCCTGTGGATCAAACGATTGAAGAAGGTATTTTCTTTAATCCATCCTATGCAATTAATTTTGTAAGAGCATGCATAGGATTCGCATAGTTTATTTAATTGTATTTATTTTGATACCCTAAGAACGGTCCTGCGAATTAAATAACAACTCATGTTGTTGGCCGTAGACTCGAATCCTACATTTGCTAGGTTAATTAATCTTTAATTAGCTTCGTGATGATGTTTTGCAAGTGTGAGTGCTTACCTTCGAGTTGTTTGTGGTAAACTTGAGGAAAAATTTGATTTTACACCACTTAGTATATGATTTAGGCCTTCTTTGATTTATCTTGAGCCTTAATGATTTCTTTCAAATTTTAGTTAACCCCTGCACCTTATTTGAGCCTACACCTTCTTTTATTTCCTACCCTGTCATGAGTTGCCAATTATCCTTAATTTTCTTTATATTGTACCTCATCGTGAGCATTTTAGTTAGTTCGACATTTTGACATTGAGGACAATGTATGTCCTTAAGTTTGGGGGGTGTGCTCCCACATTTGGGTTAGTTTGTTTTGAGTTCATTTCACCCTGTTATTTTCATTCTATCGAAAAAAGAGAGAAAAAATGAAGAAAATATAAAAACATTGAGAAAAAAAATTGAAAAATGTGGCAAATGTATGAAAAAAAAAGAAAAATAAAGGGTGTTATTTCATTTTGTGAAATAATAGGGACACTTTTCTTCTCACTTGGGATTGTAGTTCCAATTGTTTAAGTCCTCTTAAATAAGTGGTAGAATTTACTAGTGCTCTCGATCTAGTCACTTAATCCAAATATTTCCTTACCTTAACCTTAGCCAACATTATAAGCCAATAAAGTCATCTTGATCCTTTGTGGTGTAATTTCCATCAGTGGAGAGGTTGCTATGAGTTATTTGAAGTACAGATGCTGAAGCATGATAGAAATGAGGTGTTAAACTAGTAGGAAGGGTCTTAAGATGATTTGATGTTATTTTGATGATTTGAGCCCCAAGTCTTTTTCAAACTGTGGAATTCTAACTTGCTTGTTCTTCTTAGTTGGTTTGTTTCTTTTGTTGCTCAAGGACGATCAACGGGCTAAGTTTGGGGGTGATAACTCTTGTAAAAGAGTTATACTTCTCCTATTTTAGCTTGGTTTGGAGAGCATTTAGCTTGTGTTTTGTTCATTATTCGTGCATTCGGTCTAGTATTTAGGTGTTAGTGTCTTTTTATGTTTATTTAGTATTTTAGACTAAATAATGTTGTTTTTGGAGGATTTGGAGTTAAAAACCCCGTGCAAGAAATTTCCACTTTTAAGCATGTGTTGGAGCATGGAAATAATGTTGTAGCATGGCGGGCAGAGCAGAATTTGGTCAAAGACGAGTCAAGGGACCACTGTGGCAGTTGTGACGTGGAGGGAAGCTATTTTTCTGATTTGGAAGCTAAAAATTGAGAAAATCCATGTCATCCAAGTAAAGGTGTATTTGGAAACATACCCAAAAAGGGAAACCTAATTTGGAAGGGTATAATAGCTTGAGAAGAGAGAGAGAGAGAGAGAGAGAGAGAGAGAGAAAAAGGAGGAGCCCCCATTTTTCATTTTTCACAACTTCATCTTCCCTATTCGTAGAGAGAGAGAGGAGCAGAGCTAGAGAGGGAAAGCTTGAAGTTGTGCTGTGCAGAGAGGAATCATGTTCTCCAGCATTAGTTTATCTTGAGAAATCTCCATCTATTATCTTTGAACTTGCAATTTCAGCTGGGGGGAGCTCATTATTTGTTTTCTGAAAAATCACCATTGTTGAAAAAGGAGCTCAAGGAAGAGGAAGATAGAGGTTAAAGCTTCAGCTGAACCTTGGAGGACTAGGTGTTGCAGCAGAGAGGAATCTTGTTTTAGCATCGGACACTTTCCATCCTTTATCTTCTTATTTTGTATTTTCAAAGATTGTAGCTATGAAACATCACCTTAGAACTCTGTTCCCAGCTCGCTTATTTTCAGTTATGAACTAATCCCACTTGGCTTGGGCTATGGATGATGCTTGCTTGTGCTTAAACTATATGTGACAATGTTTTGGTATGGATTTTTTTAGTATTTGGAGGTTTAGTTTATTTAATCGCAGCTCTAGTGGGAACTTGTAGTTGTTGATTTATGCTTAGTTGAGATTTGAGAAAATTAAGGCTAGGAGTAAAAACCTTGAATACTACACAATATATGCATAGGAATATGTGGATTTGTGGTTGCTTAAATGCCTAAGTGAGTATAAATGGTGTTGAACTTAATTTGAATTTGAGCATAGGAATATGCTAAATTAAATTAGGAAAATCTATCTCACCTGTTTTGGAAAATCTAGTTGAGAATAATGATTTTGGCAGCAACTTTTACTCTGTGTTGTTGCAATGCTATAGCATGATCCTCTGAAGCAAGTTGATTCCATAGCCTAGGTTGTTTTTATCAATTAATCAAGGATTTGTTAAGTTTGTTCACATCACCTTTCCCCTGTTTTTCTATATCCCGTGTTAATATAGTTGCTGTCATTTTTCCATTTAATTCATGCCTAGATTAATTAAACCAACCAACTTATTTGTTCTCATCAATTAAATCAAGTTGAGTGTTTGTGCACCTTACCCCTTACCTGTGGATCGATACTCGGAGGGTACTCCGTTTTATTATTACTTGTGACAATGTGCACTTGCACTAGTGTGTTTCACACACAACAAAAATACATCACTTGAGATACACACCATTATGAATGAACCATTATATTTTTAAGGTCTTGTTTAACTTCTTCTCTACCTTAGTCTTAAATGCTCTTGATTAAAGCAAGAGACTAAGACTTGTAGTGAATTAGGTAAACATATCCATATCTTAAGTAATTACAGTATCAATGCCTATTTAAGGCAACTGCAGAAGTAGACTCAACAGAAAGCAAACACGAAATAATTTATAGAGATTTACTCGCCTATTGAAAAGGTCTGGTTATCATCTCATACCTCTAAGTAGTGCTTATAAGTACTATTCTTAGGAATATTTGAAATAAATCCACAATCCCAATAATTACTTAAAACTACTGAGACCGATATAACCTCGTCTTTAGAAAGATTCTAGATAATGCCATATATCACTGTCGATTTATATAAACAAGTACTGAAGAGAAACATCCATTTAAACATAATGGAAAACACTGTTATTTATCATGACAGAATAATTCTATAAAAAACTGATAATCCAACATAAATGGAAATTAGTTTTTAAACAAAACATCTCTTCAAAACTCAAACATTGTTTATCATAAACATAAAGTAAAATCTCCATCAGCTGAAGTAACGACTTCCAGCATCAATCCTGGAGATGGTAATTTCGCCATCTTCAAGCCTTAAGCTCGATCCCCTGCAAAGTGTAGCAAACATGATTACTAACTAGTATCTAGAGATCTTGCTCATTCATATGTCAATTAGAATGGCACATCTCACTGTTGATCCCATCAATACATAAAGATGTATCGACATATCAAGTAGCTTGGATAATCTCACTTATGAACTGATGTGTCGCAGCCTAAACCGACAGCCTATCCAGGGATTGTCTCAGCAGTGATACTGTTTATATGATCCTCGATGATCTCCTACACACCATATGATCATCCATATATGCAAGTTAATAGGATATTATAGTTCGTATCGTAAGTTTGTCAGATAGCGACTATACTGATGTAACACATTTATGAAGGCCAGTGTATTAAACGAACACACTTAATCATAAATGCTTTTATTATACAATCCCAACACCATCCGCATTTATGGCGGCGCGACAAGCTCTCTTGGCTGAAGCTCGATTAATCCCACTAACCACTTATCCTCTGGTGATGTAGTGCACCATTTTCTCCATTTTTGGGGATGCCGATGGAGGTTTGTCACCATCCGGCTTCTTCTCGGGGTTGGTCTTCCCACGGGTCCAAGTTTTCTTTCCCTTAGGTGCCAAATATTTCATGAGCAAACCCTTTTTCAGGAGTTCTAGGACTTCAATTCTTAGTGCGCGACATTCTTTTGTTCGATGACCGTGGTCATTGTGGAATTCGCAGAATTTCTTGGCATCTCGTGAGGCAGGGTCGGTCGTCATCCGAGATGGATATATAACAACCCCAGGCATCTGCTTGAGCATGTTGTTTACCAAATTTGAGGGTTATATGCTCAGGGTGTAGTCAGACACGTAGGGAGTGTTGCTTTTGGGCGGTAGTGTGTATGGGTGTGACATGGCTTCCTTCTTGTCGCGAGGATCATACTTGTCATCTCTCGACAACCTTTCTGAAGGGCGGAGGGCGTTCCTCCTTGAGACCAGTTAGGGTTCATCTTCCTCCCATTTAATACCAGCCCCAACCTTGTTGAGGGCGTCGTCCAGCGTCTGGCACTAGTACAAAGTCAGCTCTTTGTACAAGTTGAAGTCTACATCGAGACCCTTCCTGAAAGCCCCAATTGCGGTCGACTGGGGGCAGTTTGGGATGTTGACCAACTCCTTGTTGAAGCGGGCGACATAGGTGCGCAGGGTTCCTTGGGCTTCTGGATGATGGCGTAGAGTTCATCCGGAAGAGCTGGTGAAGCTCGGTGAAGGTGGAGATGCATCCTCACGGGAGGCTCACGAACCACTCCAGGGCAGGTCCAGTCAAGCTAGACCCAAAGTTCTTGCACATGCACGCTTCATGTTCCTCGGCCGGTATTAGGGGTGTTCGCGGTTTGGCTGAAACCATTCAAACCGGCCAAGCCGGATTTATTTGGCCGGTTATTATTTTATTTTTCAAACTGGCAGTTTGAAAAAATCAAAACCGGCCAAAACCGGTTCGGTTCCAGTTTGGTGGCCCAAACCTGCCGTTTCGGCCGGACCGGCCATATAAGTATATATACGTATATTTGTTTAAATATTTTACAGGAAATATGCTATAGATTAGTTGGACTGGCGGAGCTTAGGAATGCTTATTGACGGCGGTTCAATCATTCCCTGTGTTATTTTTGCTGCCAATTTTTTTTTAAACCTAAAACACAAATTTATTTACTACATTTTGAATAAAAATCAAGTAAAATAATGTATTCTTTTATATTTATGTTAATTCCATTATTAATTGTAATTTTAATTTATTTTGTAGTTGAACTATGGACTTTTTTATTTTGTGTTTTAGAACTTTATATTATTGCTATGAAATGTAGTTTTTATTTTGAAATGAAGTGTAGTTTTTATTTTGAAATATATAGTGCATTGTAAAACTTTAGAATATGTTTCATTTCAAACCGTAAAAATCGGCCGGACCAAACCATTTTTATATGGTTCGGCCGGTTTGGTTTTGCTAAATTGTTCGGCCGGTTTGGTTTGGAAAAATCTCAAACCGTACCTACTGGTTTGGCCGAGATTTTCCTCCGAAACCGGCCGAACCGGACCACGAACACCCCTAGCCGGTATTGATGTAGCGAACATCTTTTGCTTGTAGATAGCGATGTGGTTTTCCGGATCTGTGGTCCCATCATATGGAACGAAGTTCGGTGGGATGAACCTTGTCGAGATCTCGACGTTGGCAATGTAGGGAGCGAAGGGCTAGTGCACGTAGCTCTTCCTGGCAATTCCGGAAAGCTAGCAGAGACTCGAAATAGTTCAAGCAACTCTCGATTGCACTCATCGTTGCTGTGGTGGCTGCTGGGGCTTCGTCTTCGCCAGCCCCAGTCCTGGGTCCTCTTCCTGCATCGGGTGGGACGTTTTGGCCACGTTGGTTGGTGTTGTGGTCGAACTCCTCATTCAAGTTCGTCGGGGTGAACGGCGGGCACCGAGGTGGAACTCTCGGGGGCAGTGACCCATGGCTGGTGGTTCGTTGCAGGTCTTGCCACCCAGAGGTGCTGGTTCTCCTCTAGCACCTCCCGATGAGCTATCGTCATTTGTTCCATCTGGAGGTTTATCCTTGCAATCTCTTATTGTGCATCTTTGACCTGGTTCATGAGTTGCGCCACGTTCGGATCACTCATGGACGAGGGAGGCGGCGGAGGGAAGCTCAACGCCACCTGAGTTGTGCAGTTTTGCTCCATCCCAAACATGAGGTTCTGGAGCGCCACTACTCGAGTTCCCGTCGCTTCCACCTCTCGGGAGGGGGAACTCTCAGCACCAGAGCTTACGGTTGGAGCCTGTCGTTCAGCCATTTCCTGCAAAATGGATATTATTTTTTTTTCCAAAGGCCCCACGGTGGTCGCCAAATTTTTTAGGTTCGATTTGTGATGAAATAGGGACCCTTAGAACTTATGAAAAATAAAATAGAATATGACTAAAGAACAACGAAACAAAATGAATTTATTGTTGATGACAAAAGATTGCGTGGACGAATTAAAGAGTACAAGTATGTTAGAGAAAAAATCGTGTGCAAAATGAACTATTGACGACCCTTATATAGTACAAGGGAGTCGTTACAACTAGGGGTGTGCACGGTCCGGTTTGGCCGGTTTAAGGGGCAAAGTACGGACCAAATCAATAGGTACGGTTTTAAACTTTCACAAACCAAACCAGCCAAATAATTATTTCAAACCAAACCAGCCAAACCATATTAAAATGGTTTGGTTCGGCTGGTTTAAACGGTTTGAAAATTATTCAACTAATAATATTACAAAAAATGAAACTTGTATATCAATTTTATTTTTAGAAATTAATGAAAGAATGATACACAAAATAAAACTAATATAAATGTATCTCGCTTGTCATTAATTATAAATATGAGATAAGTAATATATAAATAATATTATGATTGCAAGAAACAATTAAATATAAGTTGATTTATAGGGTTACAATTCGAAAGAATATAAGCATCGGACATATATATCAATATAATTGATATTTTAGCTTTCTATCAAATAATATTTTATTATCATTATTATATTTAAAATTATATTATTTATACGGCCGGTCTGACCAAAATGGCCGGTTTCATCCTTCAAACCGTCAGTCAAACCAAATCATTCGGTTTGAGATTTTTCAAACCAACCCGACCAATCATTTTTCTCAAACCAACCAAACCGACCAAATTAATTTGGTTTGGCCGACGTGCACACCCCTAGTTACAACCCTAGTGAATTTTGGGAGTAGTTTCGATTTTTGTGGAGACCGTTAGAGGTAGTGGTTGTTGCGCTTTCTTCGGGGTCGTTGAGTTAGGGTGTTGACTTGGTCAGGTGTCTTTCCCGTTGATGGCGCGGAGACTCCGGGGGTGGCTCCGATTTCCATGGGGTAGTTTGAGTAGGGTTTCAACGTGCCTTTCGAGCTTTGCGCAACCTGGGATCCGCTCTTCCAATCCTCTCGGTGGGTCGTACGTGCTGCCTCTGAAACTCCTTGCTGGGAGGAATGGGTCATGGAAGCTCCCAGTAGTGCCCTCACTGGTAGGTCGTGTTCCGAGGTTTTGGGTTGTGTTCTTTGGGAGTTGGACCTTGCTGGTCGGCCGTGATTCATCGGGCTGGTCCCATTGAACAGGTCCTTGTGGGCTAGGAGGAGCTCGTTATTCGGGAGTTGTAGAACCTGTTTGGGCAGACCTTCTTGGTCGTTGCCGTCTATTCTGGATCTGAGCCTAGTTCTTATAACCCAATTATTTTTTGGCCCAACAAGTATTATTTTCATTTTTTTTATTCCCATGCTCTTCAACTAAAGGGTAAATTTTAGAATCATTCAATTCAGTCATTCCAAAACCCACCAATCAAATGAGACAGTTAATCTCACAACTTTAAAAACTGTCGGTATTTAAATATCCATTTATTTGGTTTTACTTAATTAGTTTTAAACTAGATTTACACCCAAGCATTGCACGGAAAACACAATTATCTCCTTTAATAAATTGGTGAAATAAAATATTTTAATGAAAAAATTAAAAAATACTCCCTCCGTCCCATATGAATTGTCCACTTTGCTTTTGGCACAATAATCAATGCGAGTAGAGATAGAGGAAATTAATATTTTATTAGTGAGTGAGTATTATTTTTTCATTTTAAGTAAGTGGACAATTAAATGGGACGGACAAAAGAGGAAAGGTGGACAATTGAAGTGGGACGGAGGGAGTATATAATTTTGTTATATTTTATATTATAATTGTATATCTATAATTTTTATATCTAATTTTGTGTAATATAATAGAAAAACAAATAAATAATATAAAATTAAAAAAAAAAACTTTTGGCAGGAACGGTTATGGTAGACTATTTTCTTTTCATATATTTATAGATAGATTAGAAATAGAAAGAACATAATGGGCTACAAATAAAACCTCTACAATTGGTGTCGGGCATGTTTGGGCCAGCCCGGCCTCTTAAACTTCGTGGGCTTTACTGAGATACGGAAAATGCCGAAAATAGGCTGGGAGGGACCGACTGCGAGAGGCAAAAAGTCGGAGGGTAGTTTGGGAACAATATAAAGTAAGGAGGCGGTGATATCAATCAGCCCTCCACAGCCCTCCTCACACATCGCCCCTCTTTTCCCCACGGGCATCGAAACTCTCCCTTCATCTATTTCTCTCCTCCTCTATAAATCTCTCATACTCTATATATATATACCAAGATCCTATAAAAGACCGCTTTTTTGAATTCTTACCGCTCATATCTTGATTCATTTGTTGTACTCCCTCATCATCTCTTCAAAAAGGACTGTTTATAAACCCTAGATCGCACCTAAAAGGTCCGATCCGTGCTCAGAATGGGATCTTATTTGTGTTCCTTGTTTTTTTCTAGCTATATTTGCGTGCTGGTCTGTTTCTTTTGGTTGAGATAAAAGCACAATCAAATTATTTAAATTTTGATGTTAATATTGAGATGGGTTTTCTTCTTTTCGATTTCTTTGGGATTTTTTTTTTTCTCTCTCTCGATGGAATTGAAAATTGAAAACGGTGATTGATAAAGAATTTTGTATGTGAGTTCAATACGATTCAAATTGTACACATTTGACGGTGGAGTTGACTTAGGTTGTTTCTGTTTTTCAGACTAGTTTTTGTGGAAGTCGGTAAATATTGGGCAAAGTAGGGAATAAAGGCCGTGATTTGATGGCAGATCCTAATGGTCTGGAAGGTAGCCAGCCAGTTGATCTTTCGAAGCATCCGTCCGGAATTGTTCCAACTCTCCAGTAAGACCTTGAATCATCTTTGTGTAATTGATTTTCCTACTGTATACCTGATGAAGTCACTATTTGGTATATCGTAGTATTTTATCTCACTACCAGTAAAATCTCGTATTTAACGATTCTTTTGTGTGTACTATCAGTTGTAAAGTGGTTAAATTTGCATACAGGAGATATTTTATAGTGGTTGGTTTACTGTTTATGGCTGCGATTGATGTAAATTTCATTGATAGGAACATTGTATCTACTGTAAACTTGGACTGCAAATTGGATCTTAAAGCTATTGCACTGCAGGCTCGTAATGCAGAATACAATCCCAAGGTATGCTATGTCCTGCAATGTATGCTTTTACTTCTCTTATTATGCAACCACTTTGAGCTCTGCCTTCTTTTAACAGAACTTTCTGTGGATCATTTGGATGGGTCTTGACTCAATTTTGATGCTGGTGTAAAAACGCTTCTGCTTTATTGGACTAGTTACATTTTGCTTGTCGTTTATTTTTTTCTGTTGTATCTACCATGAAAGTTCTGATTGGTATGCAGATCCTTGTAACTGGAAAATCTTTCTTTGTTTTTACTCGTATGCCTACAAATTTGGTTGTGTGATGAACCTTCAAGTATTCCGGCCACTTTAAAAATAGTCATGCATTTTGGATTCATCAAACAACTTTTTTTTTTTATAGTTGAAGAATGTTTGCTTTTGGTAGTTTCATTCTATTTTTAAATCTCTTGTTTTTGTCACCAATGTTTTCTGACATCTAGGACTTGAATTTTTTTTCTGATTTACTGTTTAGCCATATTGTTTTCTTTCAATTGAACTAAAATCATGGCAATACCTTAACTTTGGATGTAGCTTTAGCAGTACTAATGGATTTAGCAAATTGCAAACTTGGGGAACTGTTAAATTTTTTTTGATTTTGCTTTGTTTGCTATACCATTTTTATTTTGTTAGTTTGCACTTATGGTCGATACTTACTTTATGATGCTTCCAGCGTTTCGCTGCGGTGATTATGAGGATTCGCGAACCAAAAACAACAGCACTAATATTTGCTTCTGGAAAGATGGTAAGTGGTGGTTGAGTTCTTGAGATTTTGTACAACTTTTGGAATTTGTGGCTGGTGTAAAATGTTTTGTGGTACTCCCATTGCTTGTATTCGTTTTCTTTTGTTTAAATTTCCTCTTCTGTGCATTGATAGGACATTCTTGAGTCCTGTTCCTAGATGTTCATATGCTAAGTCCTTCTTTTCAACTATTCAGGTATGTACCGGAGCCAAGAGTGAACAACAATCCAAACTGGCTGCACGTAAGGTATAGCCCTATGAAAGACATGTTTTATGTCTAAAATTTAAACTGAGGTTATTTTAAAGAAGTGCATGGGCCTGTTGATTGAACAAACACTCTTCGCACCTGTCAACATGATAATTTTGATGAGGTTTTCTAGTTTGTGACTTAAAAGGATCATGTACCAAGATTTGGGGGTTCATGTATCCCAGGTTCTAATGCTTATTTTTTCTTTCTTACTCTTTAAATGTGTCTTACCTATTTTCTTCAGTATGCTAGAATTATTCAGAAGCTTGGCTTCCCTGCCAAATTTAAGGTATTTTCCTCTATTCTCATGAACATTTGATACTAATGGCATTTAATCACCTGGATCTAACTTTCTGGAGTTCATAATGGAGTGTTCTGTACTTAAATTTTCTTATTTTTCCTTGTAGGATTTCAAGATTCAAAACATAGTTGGTTCCTGTGATGTAAGATTTCCCATTCGACTTGAAGGGCTTGCCTATGCTCATGGTGCCTTTTCTAGTGTGAGTGGTTTGTTTGTCATTGTTTTATCTTGTCAATTTGGTTTAGTGACAGTTCGTCCCACTATATTTGAGTATTTGTGTAGTTATGTTAAAATTCAGGTGATACTTTGTATTAAGGGAACCCAACCAATTTTACTTTGCTTGATTCGGAACTGCGATATTTTGTTGGATCTGAAAATCCAACTTTTTTTTTTCATATCCTATTCCTGGTTCTTTTCTTCGAAGTGGACACCAAATTCTTGTGTTTGAAGTGCCTTCATGGTGTTTTCTGTCTTTTGTTTTGTGGGTTCAGTATGAGCCAGAACTGTTCCCTGGATTGATCTACCGGATGAAACAACCTAAGATAGTGCTGCTTATTTTTGTGTCTGGGAAGATTGTTCTTACTGGAGCTAAGGTAGTCATTTCTACCATATCATTCTTCTGGGTCTCCATCTGTTTACTACGCATCTGATCATCAAGAAATTATGATATGAATATGATACCAGTTTGGTTATAACCTGTCCAGGTTAGAGATGAAACCTATACTGCCTTTGAGAATATATACCCAGTTCTCACCGAATTCCGGAAAGTCCAGCAATGGTAAGACAAGCTTCCATTTTGATCAATACAGTCTGGTAAAATATGTACGTTTCTTTATCCAAATGGCAGTGGTGGTTGTGAATCTGGTGGTGTTATGTTACATGTTAATGTCCTTCTCACTTTCTATAAAAATTCACATGTTCTTGGACAACTTCGATGCAGATTCATCAGGAACATGGATTTCGACTGTGAACACAACAAGGAGAGGAGCTCAAGAGTTCCAAGGATTACCTTTGCCTCTGCTGGTCTAGGTTTAAACTGTAAATATGTTTAGGAGAAGACTGGGGTTGGTTGGGCAATACTGTTCCAGGTGGAATGGAGGCTTAGGGGATCTTGTTTTCCTCCCTGCCCTTTTTGAACTCAGTGGACGACGACGTATTGAATGTGCATTCAGAGAGAAAAAAAGACTAGTGGTTTTTCTTTTCTTTTTTTTTTTTCCTTAAAATAAATTCATTTCTCTGTGCCCTACACATCAAACCATAAACAATCATGGTATATCATATCTTAGTTTTTTACTTTTTTGCTAATATTGATTCCTTTCAGCTCCTCCAGTAGTTTTACTTTTATCCTAGCTCATTTTGAAGAGCTTTTAACATATTATAACACTTTTTAAAAGGGAATAAATTGTTATTCAAAGGCTGCATTGCTTTTTTATATTAACTTGTCAAACTGTCCCTGGGGTCAATTTACTATTTTATTTTTACTGGAAGAAAGAATTGGAATGGAATATAATAAATGGACAATATTTTTTTTCTAAAGGTATGATTAGCGGTGGTACGGTAAGGTATAGTGGTATACTAGGTTTTTTCTGTTGTATCTTATACTTAATTTTGCGGTATGACAAAAATTCATGCAGTTATAGAATTTGTATGACTTTAATATGAGATAATTTATATATAGTTGATATAATTTACATACCATAATTATTATTTATCTTATCATATTTTATATTTTTACCATACCGAAAATTTTCAATATACTTTAATTTTTACGGCCTTCTTTGCTAATATTTATTTGAGAATTATATTTATAATAATAATATTATTAATTGAAGAGCAATGATGTGATTTTACTTTTATTGTATTGTTTTAAAATAGAAAAGATTAGGGAAACATATTAATTATATTACAAATTATTTAGGTTTTCTCAAATATATTTTAAACTATGCATATTATTAGAATAGTATATTACAAATTATCAGTTTTACTTCAAATTTATGATGGGAGCAAATTTCTGGCAACGGAAAGTTGATGTGGCTTGCCCGATGACATGTCAACACTTAAAATTAGATTTCATCATTCGAATATATTACAAACTAAAATATATTACAACTATTGTGATTTTCTAAATTATATTACAATCTATATATATTCCTAAATAAATATATAAACAATTAGACTTGTTATTAATTTATGACGAGAAGATATTTATTTATATTTTAAATATTTAAATAAAAATTCTGACAAATTAGGAAAAATGAAAAAAAGTCTTATTTATTTTTCCTATATCTCTCATATCTCGTCGAACTAAAAAAATATTATTATTTAGATAGATATTTAATCTTTTAATTCGGCGAAGTGAGAGACAAGAGAAAAAGTAATAGAAAATTAAAGTAAATATTTTTTCATTTTTATTTTAATTAAATTTGCTAAGAACTTTTATTTATATATTTTAACTATAGCTATATGTTTATTTAAATATCTGAAATCCTAATAAATAAATAAATATATTTAATCATAAATTCAAAATAAATTTAATAGTTTGAGCATTTGTTTATGAAAATGTATAATTTGTAATAAAATTTTAAAAATCACAATAGTTTGTAATATATTGTAAAATTACGTGTAATTTTAAGTGCTAATGTGTCATCTGACAAACCACGTCAACTTTTCATCGCCCGAAATTTGCTCTCGTCATAAATTTGGAATAAAACTAATAGTTTGTAATTTATTTTAATAATATACATAATTTGTTATATATTTGAGAAAATCTACATAGTTTGTAATATAATTGATATTTTTTCAGTAGAATATATTAAAATGCCTTAAATATTGTGACGATCATATAACTTCGATATCTTTTTAATATGATATATTTGTCATTTAGGCATTTTTTTCCCTTAATTCTATGTAGGATAATTCATGCAATGTCGTAGGTGGTGGTATTGAACAATATTATTGATTATTCTCGGAAAATATAAGCAAGCGGATGTTTGTTTGTCATATGTCAGTGGAGAATAAGATTTTATTTATTTATTTATTAATATGTGTTGTTGGTTGCTTTGAAATTTGAATACTAGAGATTGAGATTGAAAACCGTCGTCAACGTTCACACCTCTCTCTCTCTCTTCTCTCCCTCCACACCAGTCTCCCACGCTCCCGCACTCACAAGATTAAACCTAGAAAAAAGGTGGAATTTTGATGGCCGCGTGTCCCCCCTCTCTCTCTCTCTCTCTCATTCGGTTAATCTCAATAAATAGAGATCTACGAATCACGTCTGCCGCTTTTTACATAATTTGCCTTTTCTCTGTTCCATCAAATTACTTTCAACGCCTAGTGTGGGGGTGAGAGTGCCTGCTATTGACATCGATTACCACCAGCTGAACGTCTCTGAAGATGGAGATCAAGCCGTCGGCGGTTGTGCGGCCCAAGACCAAGATCGTCTGCACGTTGGGCCCGGCGTCTCGCTCTGTGCCCATGGCGGAGAAGCTGCTGCGTGCGGGGATGAACGTCGCTCGCTTCAATTTCTCGCATGGATCGCATGAATACCATCAGGAGACGCTCGATAATCTCCGCAAGGCCATGGAGAACACCGGCATCCTCTGTGCCGTCATGCTCGATACCAAGGTCCTTTTTCCTTTCCACACAATCACTAACTGCATCTACATGTGTTTTCTTTTATTGTATTTTGCAATTAATGCTTTGTCATTCTTTTGGTATTCGCTTTTGATTCCTGTTCTCGTCTCTTTCCTTGTTTAATCGTAAAATATTAAAAATTAGACTTGAAATCGAAGTTATAGTTGTCTGTGGTGGATCAATGGATGAGATCGCGATCGCGACCTAAGATACAAGCATAGGTTAAAAATTCTGACTTTATTGCAATGGTACAGCTATGTGGATCAGATGATTAATCTCATGTTTGAATTTCAGATGATTAGTAACACGCATGCTCCTGTCTCTTAGACCTACTATACTAGTTTTACTAATATTTTTAGCTTAATTTTGCAAACGTTACAAGCATATTGTGTTTTGAGACTTAAATTACTAGTGTCAAAATTGTGTGTTTCGTCCATGAATTCTCTTTCTAGGGAAGTAAATCAGGCTGTTAGCCTTGTTTTAGCATTCCATTCATTGTTCATGCATGCAGGGTCCAGAGATTCGAACTGGGTTTTTGAAAGACGGGAAGCCTGTTCAGCTAAAGCAGGGTCGAGAGATTACAATTTCTACCGACTACAGCATCAAGGGCGATGATAAGATGATTTGCATGAGCTACAAAAAGTTGGCTGAAGATTTAAATCCAGGGAGTGTTATACTGTGTGCTGATGGCACAATCACTTTCACTGTTTTATCCTGTGACAAAAAAAAAGGTTTGGTAAAATGCCGCTGCGAGAACACTGCTATGATTGGTGAGAGAAAGAATGTCAATCTTCCGGGAGTCATTGTGGATCTTCCAACTTTGACTGAGAAGGACAAAGAAGATATAATGAAATGGGGGGTTCCTAATAAAATCGACATGATTGCCCTATCTTTTGTTCGCAAAGGTTCTGACTTGGTGGAAGTTCGTAAGTTGCTGGGTGAACACGCCAAAACCATCCTTCTCATGTCTAAGGTCTGTGACAATTCAATTTAGACACTTGAAATGATAATCTGTTACCGAGTAAATTATGCATTGCTCCAATTGGTATGTTTTCTCATTAAAATATATGCTGAAAAGTGAAATTTTCTGTCAAGTTTTGCTATGTTAAGATTTCGTTGGGCACTTGAGTATAGTACTCGAGGAGATTTGAAAATCAGAAACTGATCTTCAGGTCAATTATTGGCTTTATCTTCTAGCCTCGTGTTATATTCATATGTCTCCTTGATGTGCACATAATGATTCTTTCAGCCTTTCTTGTTTCAAAATGATGATTTTTTTCTTTACGTCTCTCTGATGCAGAGGAAACGAATGCTATCTTTTCCCTTATATTGTGTGTTTTGGATTAGGTTGAAAACCAAGAAGGGGTTGCCAATTTCGATGAAATTCTTGCCAATACGGATGCCTTTATGGTGGCAAGAGGTGATCTGGGAATGGAAATTCCTATTGAGAAGATCTTCTTAGCTCAGAAAGTGATGGTTTACAAGTGCAACATCCAAGGAAAGCCTGTGGTGACAGCTACACAAATGTTGGAGTCCATGATCAAGTCCCCAAGGCCTACTCGAGCAGAAGCCACCGATGTTGCCAATGCTGTCCTCGATGGAACTGACTGTGTAATGCTCAGTGGTGAAACGGCTGCAGGAGCTTATCCAGAACTCGCTGTTCGTACCATGTCCAAGATTTGCTTAGAAGCTGAAAGCACAATTGACTATGGCGATGTATTCAAGCGCATAATGGCAAATGCACCGGTTCCCATGAGCCCATTGGAAAGTCTTGCATCTTCGGCAGTTCGGACAGCTAACTCAGCAAAAGCTGCTCTTATTTTGGTCCTAACTAGAGGAGGAAGTACTGCTAAGCTGGTGGCTAAATACAGGCCGGGGATGCCGATACTGTCTGTGGTGGTTCCTGAGATAAAGACTGATTCATTTGATTGGTCGTGCAGTGATGAATCTCCAGCGAGGCACAGCCTCATATTCAGGGGTTTGGTTCCAATTCTGTGTGCAGGATCTGCAAGGGCTTCTCATGAAGAGTCGACGGAGGAGGCGCTGGAATTCGCTCTCCAGCATGCTAAAGACAAAGGACTCTGCAAGGTAGGAGATGCTGTTGTCGCTCTTCACCGGATCGGAACGGCGTCTATCATCAAGATTGTTACTGTCAAGTGATGATCATGACATGGTATGGATTATTTACTGGTGGACAAACATCAAACATCATGTTTTTTTATCTTTCTTTCTTTTTTTGGACTTTTTATTAGGAACTTTTTTGTTTTGTTCACCACAATTGTCAGGGTAGGGTACTGCACACCCAATAAATAAATGTATTTTGACACATTTCACCTTATTAAATGTGAGAAACATTGTGGGCGTTGTCTGCCCAGATTGCAGAAATTTTGTAGCAGATAGAGTGAGGGGATGAAATGATATATAGAAAGTCTTCTCATTATATATATATATGGAGAGAGAGAGGTCATGTTTCACAGCCTAATTGATCTAGCCTATCAATTTGAGAAGGTAGGAGTAGATGTGGATCAAATACAAATGTAGTTGGTTGAATGTGTGACAAGGTAGAAGGGCCTCCATCTGAACGTAGGAAATCGAAGCCACACAACCTCACTTGCCTATGATGTGGAGTATTATATGACTCAGTTGTCATCTGCATCCCTTGAATGCAATACCAAGCTGGATGAATTCACCTCACTAGGTTGGGGTGTGGAAGGCGACAACAAACTGTCCAATGGCCATAGAAGCGGAAGCGAAAACCGCCTCACATCCTCACCACCACCCCCGACGAGCTTCGACTCATCGGCCGGCAGCTGATAGGGCAAGAGCTATGGAGCTCAAGCCAGGTGACAATGCAAGTGCTATGGAACTTGTGTTTGCAAGGCCCACGTCGCACTCATCCAAACAAATGCTACACTTCATTTCCGTTTCAATCCTGACAGTCTGCAGAGCCTCCACCGCCCCTTTCCGAGCCGGTGGAGTCCCGTATCTGTTGGGACCATTCCCTATCAAATGTGCAAGCAACAACAAATCCAGACCAGGAGCAATGAAATAGCCTGAACCAGCCCCCTGCTGCATGATGATAGCATGGATTGATCAAAATCATGCGTTGTCCCTCCCTTTCTCTCTGCTCCGGTTCTTGATCATCACTCTCCGACACCATCCCAGCTCGGAGCTGCAGAACCGCAGCTGAGATCCTCCTCCTCCTCGCGATCAAGGACTCCAGTTCTTGATCATCAGGGTTATTAGGGGCATGCTCCTCAGCATCCTGGGCTTCCGGTCGCCTGTGGTGGAGAGCACGGTCAGAAGGAGAATGAGGAGAGTGGGTCTCATTTGCTGCCGTTTGTTCCAGGAAGCCGCTCTCACAAATTGGGCATTTCATGCTCTCCATCTCCATGGTGGGATTCACCTCCTGCGAGCATATGTGGCACCAATATCTCGATGCCCCAGCTTGCTCCATTTTCTCTCTATCAATCGAACACACCCGCCACAGATTAATTAAACTAATAGTAATAGTAATAGCATGCATAATATTGAAGAACAAAATCATGTTCAATATATTATAATGGCCAAGGTTGAAGGATTACTATTAGATGCAATAACAACAAGTTTTGAAGCTTCTGGAAAAGAGAGTTGCCGGACAAGTCACTGACGAAGGCAGCCAGAGACAGTCCCAATCTTTTCCAAATCTTGTCTTGTTTAGGAACAATGCGTCGTGATTAGTTTTTTTCCCTTCACATTTAAGACAACGCCCAAAGAAAAAAAAAAAAAAAAAAAAAAAGCGAAGTCAAACCGTTTTTTAATCCCATCCCTCAATCCACAATCATCGTTCACCGCCACCAACAAAACAGTTATTTTACAAACTTGATTCACTGGTTTTCTCATTTATAACAATTAATTAATGAGTGGTTTGTTGTGGGTGTTGAAAATGAGAATACCGTTTTATATCATATGTCTAATCATTTCATTTGTAAGCCTTGTATTAGTTGGAACATACATCTACACAACAAAAATATTCCTGGCCGCAAAAAGAATACATGAGTGAGTGGTGATAGCTGTACAAAACTCGCTTTTCAGCCTATCTACCTCAACTTCAAGCCACCTGGGACTTTCTCACATCTCTCTCACCCTGCCACAAAAACATACGTTTTCATTATTTTGACAATGTACTCAACTCGAGATAAGTAGCAACAACTTACATCTTTAGAATGAAAAGGTCTGCCTGTGGTTGGATTCAGACAAGTAGTTTCGGCAGTCGATAGAGAATTACTTGCAAGATTGCCATGATTTTGACCACCCTGGCATCAAAAGGAAAGCAGCCAAACAACTATCAGAGTCATATATATTATGCAATAGTGTATAGACAGACTGCATACTATCGGAATCAGAACAAAACCACGAAAAGGGCAGATGCAAAATTCTTGCATGTCCCCCTACAACCTCCTCACTTTGACAATCTTAAATATCCAAGATAGTTTAGGTAAATAAATGCACTTTCTCTACCACCTCAAAGGTTCAAGGTTTTGCCTGAAACCCCTAAATCCATGAACAATGCTACAGCTCTTGAACATTAAAATTAGTGACTAGCTACCCCAAAGCCCAATACTCTGTAAAACTGCAAACAGGATCCCAACATCTGCCAGTCACAAACGGCTTATGAGGGTGGAGGTGGTTTGTATCCTTGTTAACATGCTCATCACCCTTCGAGAACTTAATTTTGCACCAAGTTCGTAAAGGATCTGGCTACCCTATCAACTGAGTAGCACCCAGCCTTAAAGCTCAATGTTCAGTCATATTTATCATGGAAAAGCACTCTACAGTCTACATCAGCCAATTTACATTCCACCTACTGAGCTTCTAGGCCTGATACTCATTCGATAGGGAATTATCGAAAATGACATAGCATGATTATTCATTCTGACTAGATTAACCAGAAGCTCAATAAATATAAATTGACGATCGCACAAAATCTATATCTTGCAAGTTTATGGAGCTAAAACCATCAAGTTTTGTTGTCAGAGATATTTACAAGTATACAGATACTTTTAAAACTTTTGTATATAATAGAGATGCAAATATGCTCCATATCCTCTTTCCAGCAATTGATAAATGCCATCCTCAGTCATTAACAAAATCCCCATAAGATAAAACAAGATTCATTGTGCATAAACACATATATATACATGACTAACAACCATTTATGCTTCCAACTTCTATCGTGCATTCATAGTTTTTAATGCTTAGATCAATTTAGCTTGTCAAAAGTAGGTGTCTATGAGAAGCCAAAATTTGAGAATGGAGATTCCGGTGGCTACTTTAAAAAGAGAAAGTCATGTGTAATCAAGTAGGGATTGTCATAAATAACAGATTCCAAAAAGTTATTACATGTTGATTGATGAGGAAGTTGGAGAATCTAGCAAGTCTATACTAGAGCAGATAGGAAAGGGGATGGAGAAATTTAGTTGCAATCCGATGAGAATGAAATCAATTACGATGATGAGTACCTTTGTAATTCAGTTGTATGATGGATCACATTGACTCCAAAGGCAAAATAACATTTTCAGAACCAAGTACACTAGCAATGGATATCTTTGCAAGATGATATCTTGATATTGATGGAGGAAGTTGCAAAAATCATGTTTCTCATAAGTCAGATGGAGTTAGAATCATATTTCTCCTAGGTGCCAAAAACATCACATCTGATACAGACCCTAAGTTTAGGAAATCCTTGTGGAAAAGTTAGTGCAAGACTATCAAAAAACTAGCTCCTAGTCTCCTACCGTCTTCAAATAGATAGCCAATAGGGGAAACTAATGTGATGATCAGTTCCATCACACAAAAGCAAGCAAATTCTTATAACTATACAAAGAACTGAAGCACAGGCTAAAGTCCACTCAAGATAGTGTGTGGTAAGCAACTACTCATTTCTTTGATTTGGTACCCAAATATTGGCAAAAGCTAATGCAAAAGGACAAATATGGGTTACAATAGAAGCATCTTACTTCATGATGAAATCTACAAATCAAGTTAAACATGGCAATGGTATACACAAGGAGATGTGTTAATGGTTCGTTTACACTAGGAGAGACACTTTTGGGCTCACTCTAGAATATTTCGCTAAACAATATATGCTCTTAACTACCTATTAAAGATTTTGCAGCATGAATAGACAAAAGTGTTATAAGATGAACTAGAATCAGATAACTTCATTAGTTGAGATCATCCCATCAACGTTTACGGAGCCTTCCATCAGTAATGGAAGTGTAGACCATATTTAATGAGTTGAGTAATGCTAAAGGCAGGGAAACAAGACCTTACCTCATATAACAACCCAGCCTCTCCGCTATCTTCAAAAAGAGACGAGTAATATAAAGGATCATATATGGAACCTCCAAGTACATCATCAGATCCGGAGGGATGTCTAACTACAGGAGTTGTGGGACTAAGGAAGCTATTTCTCATGTCAATATCTGTATCTCGAGGAACAGAACTATCCATGTAAGAAGCACCGAGTCTGTACATCTGCACCCATAATAGTGAAGAAGATAGCCTCACCGAAAATCCAATAATTTGCATCGCGAGGGCGAGCTTCACCGACAAACTAACAAAGGTCCCATACACCTCAGATGGAATGTTCCTGCAAGCACAATGGAAATTTATAACAATTTAAAGACAATGATCTCAAGAGCAACCACCCTTTCCATGAGAATGGGAATCAAACTCCAGTCTCCAAGCAAAAATATGATGTAATAATAGAAACAACACGATTAAACATCAACGGGTTGCTCGTAAAGAAGTAAATATCCTACAAAAGCATTTATCCCTAATGCACCCTAAACATACTGATCGTTTGTATGGTGTGGTATATGAATGGCGATTGAAGTTGAAATAAGGAAGTCGAATGATACCAGATATGGTGGGAAAAGAGAAAGAACCAGGAGAGGTCGAGCAGAAGGGAGGAGAAGAGAAGGACGGCGTAAGTCCTGGCGAGGTTCTGGCTGCTGCTCTCAATGGCGACGAGGGCGAAGAGGGAAATCCCCAAATTGACGAGCAATACACCGTTGTAGAGCGCCCCCAGCGATCCGATTAAGGCGCAGGCAATCTGAACGTAGATCAGTTTCACGGCCAGACGCTGAATGTTGTCATACTCCCGAATCCATCCCTCAATCTCGGTCCACCTGAATCCGCATCCACCACAACGCATTATACCCCACTCAATTCGAAGCAGCGCAGCTCTGCCTGCCTTTACATCGAACTCCACTCACTCGCATCTGATGTGATGTGATGTCAGTGATTTTCAATTCAATTCAGGTTCGGCCAATAAAGGGCTCCTCTTCTCCTTCCCAATCGAATCAAGCAACGAAATTGGTATGGTTTTTGTCTCACTCATCCAACACCCGAAAACAACAAAATAAGCAGAGGAATGATTCGAATGAATACAAGAATGTCATATATCGGGGGTTCATGCCAACCTGCTAGGTGGTGTTCCAATTAACTTTTCGAATTAATAATGTAGTAGTAATTTTTTTTAATACATACATTAATTTAAAATTCAGACAT
Source organism: Plectranthus barbatus (assembly GCA_026898455.1). Taxonomy (NCBI): domain Eukaryota; kingdom Viridiplantae; phylum Streptophyta; class Magnoliopsida; order Lamiales; family Lamiaceae; genus Plectranthus; species Plectranthus barbatus. The sequence goes on along the minus strand of JAPKLW010000914.1, from coordinate 214,885 downwards.
CAAGATATTCTAAAATATTTTGTTAGAGATTTTGATAGTAATATCCTTTCTTTATTATTGTGTTTTGTGGGTTCAAGTATGTAAAAGTCATATTAAATAGTTTTAGCTTAGTCAAAAATGTAAATTCCTGTATATGATTTTTTATTAAGTTGTAAGCCAGAGCTAATTCAAAGATTAGGCTGTCTAATCAGTCTAGAATGCGCAAAAGACTCATCAGACAAAAGTTTGAGCCAAACTTACAAGTTACAAGGTCTGGATGATTATGAGTCTAGTGGAAGAGTTTGGATTTCGCCAAGTATGGATCCAACAAATATGATCCTAACGAATACGCCACACTTACCAGCATAGGGACCAAGCATACACCGAAGGATGATGCCATCAACATGAACTTGCAAGTATGACGGCACCAGCATGGACTTCCTAGTCCAGGTTTGATCAATGTTAAAATTGCATATAAATTATAGCAAAGAGGCAAATAAATTTATAACCTGAATGTCGAACCCACAGAGAATGTATATTGAATATTTATGTACTAGTCATGGTTTCTAAATCTTGTTCGTTTGAGTACTTGGAAAAGGAGTTTGTTTGGTAAATTAAATGTGACAAGACAATAATTTAAAGGGTTTTGTAAACAATAAAAAAAGATACGAATCCAAGGGCAGATAATCAATCTATCAACATGTAAAAGTCATCAACTCAGCAATGGGGTAAAATTAGATTAAGATGGATTCAATTCTTTGTTTGGCAATTTAAACCTAGATTACTAATGTGTGACTATCTTATTTCGGTCTAAAAAACACAAAATTAATCAATCTCAATAATTATCTAATTTAAACCTACAATCAATTCTTCCTTTTGAGACAAAAATCAATTGTATTTAATTTCCTCTTCCTATTACCAATTTTCACCTTTCAGTCCTTCAATTGATGACTACAAACATAGATTCAATTTCATCTCTCGATCCTTCATTAAATCTAGATTCAATTGAATTAAATCATGCTATTGAGTTGGATCATTTAAACATGCATCAAGATGATCATCAATGCCTAGAATCTGCTAGGGTTTCTAGCCACAAAACATGGATATAACTAAAACACACATATTATTAAGATTCATAAAGTAACTTACAATAAAGAGGAACCTTGAAGTCTTGAAAAACTCCAATGCTAAATTAATTCCAAACTATAAAAGATATCTCTAATTTCAAGCTATCTAGTATTTATAGAGGAGAAATTATATCTCAATTAGGTATTGGGCTAAAATATTGAGAACTTCCAAATTGGGTGAATTTTCCTTCTTGGACCTCTGTGTCGATCGACATGGAGCTTCATGTCGGTCTTTCCTTGAACTTTCATTTCGATCGCCATTAGCAGTCCGTGTTGATCAACATGGAACTTCCAAGCCGAGCCTTTTTTTTCTTGCCTTCTCTCGACATCGACCACCCATGTCGATGGACATGCAGCATGTCGGTCGACATGGATGATTTTGCTTGGATTTTTGATTTATCTTCCATGTCGGTCGACACACGGAATGTCGATTGAAACAACAACTTCGTCATTCCGGCTCTTTTCACCACTTGGCCAATTTTAGCCCAAAAACCTTCAAAAACTCTCTCTCTCTCTCTCTTATTGATTACAACATTTTTCTTTGTAGAGCTTATAAAGACAATAACCCACACAATTTTTTTTCCAGAGCTTTTCTTCTTTTCTTTTGCACACCAACTCTAATAATTTCTTATCATTCACAATTTTCCATCATTGTTCTTCCCAAATCTCATAGACAAAATACATCTCATCCATTCCATGTAAAATTTCATTGACAAAATAAAAAAAATTGGAATAAGGCTCAAAGGGGCTTAGTAGGGATAAAATATTGTAAGGGACGGTGTTTGGGATAAATTAGCTGACAAAGATGGCTAAAATCATTTTCTAGACTTGTGTACACTACTCAATCTTGAAATAGAAAAGGAGCAAGTACTAGAGAAATAAAACATACATAAAAGGCTCAAATTCTCACAAAAGGAATTCAGATTTTCTTCCACAACCAACTTCAATTCACTCAAACATCATGCAAGTGTAAGCTTCAATTAAATCATTTCATGCGGTATTATACATTCATAGGCAATTAAACCACAATCAATTCAATTCAAACTCATCATTAATCCATTTCAAACTCACATTCAGTTCAGATTAATCAAAACTCAACAATTTTCCTCACACTATATTCATATTTCTTTTAAGGTAAAAATTTAAATAACAGAAAGCATAATAAATAAAAGGATAGGGAGTTCAAATTCTTTTCCACCTCCCCCAAACTTATTTCAAACTCAGAGAGTAGAAAAAGTTTGAAAATTAAACAAGAATAGGAACTGTACCTTGCTGTTGATCTTAGACATCAATTTTTTATCTTCTGAAGGGTTGTGAACGTGCAACATCAACTTTTGTGGCTGCTGGCACGAAGTCTTTGATATCAATCGAGTTACAATGATAAATATCGTGATATTGGTCATAATGAGCTATTTGTAATATAATAGTTTTACCGCATGCATAATAATATTGAAGTGGTACAAATCTTAATTTGAATTAAAGGCATTGGGGTCTAAAGATATTTCCTACCCTTTGATGGATAAAGGTCTTGAATATTCTTCTATAATTCCGATTTAATATTATAATTTAATTTGAAAAAAAAATAAAAGTTAAATTTATAAGTTCTAGTTAATTCTAACATACCTTATAAATATTTTGAATTAAATTGTAAATAGTTTCTTTACATTATTGGATGAAGCCCTCCCATTTATATTTGATACTAAAGACTTTTGTTAATTTAATAATAGAGTAACTTAATTACCTTTTATATCTATAAATTTAAGGGGTGTTTGGTTGGTGGATTTTAGAATCAACGAATGTTAGGAAGTTTTCCTGCCTTCTTGATTATTTTGATGTATCAAAGATTGTATAGAAACTACTAGTTTAGAGAGTGTCGAGATTAGCCTAGTCTATTGAAACTTGTAATATCCTGTTAGGATATCCATCAAGTTGTAATGAAGTTGATCAAGAAAAACTGGGTTCAGGATCCAATCCACCAGTTCAAGATGCGCAATGCGTGAAAAGAATTGGCTACTAGTTTGGAAACTGATATTCAGATAAACTGACTAACATCACAAGTTTGGACATCACCAGTTTACAAGCTCATGATAATCTCACAGCATCAATCCGCACATAGAGACAAAGAGAATAAAGTCATAGGAATGTTCTGCAAGGCAGATGGAGATTACTTAGAGTCTGGGGATCCTCAAGATCAACCGGTTTGAGATTCCTCGGACTGGTAGAGCCGTTCTGACACAAACTGCAAAGTCACCATCTTTTGTTAGAAAAAGACGAAGCTGGTGCAAATCATCAGGAAAAACACTGTGTCCTTTGCTGAGAAGAGAGACACTGGATTGGACAACATCTAGATTGTCTCTATACGACTACAAATTTTTCTCGACATAACCTTCCTGTCGATCTACCTTTTTGCATGCCGTGTCGATCGACACGGGGGTCAAGTGTCGCTCGAAACTGCAAACTGTCAACAAAACTCCTTTGCTATGTGTGTCGACTGACACGCGGACGTGTCGACCGCCACAGAGGACACAACCAAATCTTCAATTCCATACTAAGTCCAATCCTTGCCCCAAAACCTGCATTTTTAAGCAAAACCACGACACGAAGCATAAAACAAGTACAATGCACAGAAATGAACTTATTAAAGTACAAATGCGATAAAATAACCTAAAAATCCATTGATAAATGAATGGAATAACGCACTTATCAAAGCACATGAGTCAAAATTAGTGGGTTCAAAAGACAATCGAGTCACTAGTGCAAACTCACCCACCCCAAAACAAATAGGCTGCCCACCAATAAGAAATCATAAAGTAGTCGGGTCAAGACTTCTAATTTGGTAACTTAACAGTTGCACTAATGGCTGAGAGACACTAGCTCCATTTTTTGCTTAGATTAAAAGATTTCCAAGTGGCTCATTCATAAAAGTAGTAAGCGAATCGTCACCCTATATTAAAGACAACGTCAGACCAATTGTCTCCAATATTATCACCTTAGTGCATAAATTGACCTTTTAAGTTGCACTATATACATGAAATCTAATAAATTCAATTTGCACATATAATAATCAAATATATAAATTCTTTTCAATGACAACAAATAAAATATTGAACACCAATATTATTTAAGCTAATAAATTCAAAATTACAAACATACAAATTAGGAGTACCCACAAGATTATTTACCATATTTAATGGTCCTTTTACTATCATTATCTTTCACGAAAACAAGGTCATAAAAATGGCTAGTCCTAATTTTCCTAATTCTTTCTAATTAAGCACCAAGAAATTTTGAAAATATACAAAATTAGTTCATAACATATACAAAATTCGAAACTAATATTCACACAACCATACAAATTAGACAAATTAAGGATAACCTACAATCAATAATTTTCGAAAGAAATATGCATACAGGGGCGGCACTACGTGGAAGCTCACGGGGTCGGCCGCCCCCACAGCGTTTCGAATTTTTTTTTATATACATGTATTTCTTTTAAAAAATAAATAAAATTATATAATTTCGACCCCACAAAATTACGATCGAGCCCCCACAATACTCGAACTCTACATCCGCCCCTGTATGCATACAATTATAAAAAATAAAAAATTCAACCATTAATAAATTAAATAACCATTAAAATAGACAACAAACAATATACCTCATTAAGATTTCCAACCATCGTCCCTTCGCTCGGGGTGTAGTGGTTAAAACACTTTATCTGTGACTGAGAGGTTATCGACTCAAAGAGGAGTACCACTTCATTTTTTCCCTTGTGCCGACGGGAGGGAGAAATAAGGATCAAATGTTTGGAAAATAATTGTTGTCGGCATTTTTAGGGTTTATCAATGAGGTTCGGGACCGTGTCAGCATCTTTGAGTTGGTCCCAACCTCACCTTTTTTTTAAATCTGAAATTATAATATATATATATATATATATATTATTGTTTTTTTTGTCAGGACCGGTCATGATCATTGCTTTGAAATTTTCAAATTTAAAAAATTCAAAAATTAATTTAATATTCGTTATTTGACAAAATCTATATTATATACTAAAGGAGTTCCTGGACTTTTCCTCTAAAATTATTGAGAAACGTGTACAAATTAGAATAAAAAATATTGAATAAACTAATGATATTTTTACAATTATTAGTTGATGATTGGAATTCGTCAATCTATATATGTATTAAAAGGTGCACATGTTGAAATAAAATATTTTTCATATATTTATATTGTATGTAATTAGTATTATTTTAAACAACTACACTGACTAAACATGATAATTCTCTATGTGATAATTTATATACAATAGAAACATAAGTTATTATTTAATAAAATAAATTATATTATTCATCATAATATTATGAATAAAATTATTTGTATACTATTTTAACAATATTTACTCGTGCAACACCCGGGTGTAAATTGAAAAATGTGCACATATTGAAATAAAAATAAAATAATATTTTTAAAATTATTACTTGGTGATTTGAATATGATAATCTATATAATATATTAAATATGTGTGCATTGTTGAAACAAAATGATTTTTTCATAAAAAAATATTAGATATTGTTTTTATTAAATCTTATTTTAATATATAATTTAATTTTAACATTGTTAAACTTTCCATAAATTGAATTATTTAACAAATCAACTTTAGAGTTTCTAAATTGCAAAAATCATTTGAAATGAAAAACAAAACTACATGTTTGCGACGCAATTTAAATATCATTATTCTCATTTTATTATTTTAATTTTGGATTCATATTATTTTGAGGAATTAGAGCATTTTAATTCAGAATATCTATTTACTTTTACAAAATTAACCTAATATTTGTAATTTTATAAATGTTAGATATTAAGTTGGTAAAATGAACAAACTTAGAAATTAAACAATAATTTTCGGTGTAAGATATTAAATTATAAATATGAACAAATTTTGTGAGTTAAATTATAATTTTGTTAGCACTATGTTTATTTTGTAAAGTTAGCAAATGTTAGGAGTGTAAATACAAATACTTTTATTTTGGGTAAAAATTTGTATAAATATTATACGTATTGAAATTTTATTAGAGAAGTTTTTTATTTTTCATATAACGTGTAATTATTATTATTTTAAGCAAATTACAGTAACTAAAACATGAAAATTTTCTATGTAGTTATTTATATACAATGGAAACATAAATTATCATTCAATAAAAGTAAGTAATATTGTTTATCATGATTTTTTAAATAAAACTATTTATATATGATTATAAATAATATTTGTTCGCGTGCAAATGTAAATCTAGTTTTTTGAATAAAGTGAAACGATAACTTGAAATTTTGACATAAAATTGTACTTGAGGAATTTTTTTTTAATGTATTTATAAGATGAAACATTTTTATGGTGTTTTATAATAAAATGTGATATTTCAAGATTTTTCTCTACTTAAGTATTTTAAAAGACCGGTGTAAGATTGATTTATATTTAATTGACGTTTTTTAAAAAAAAAAAACCTTAAATCCAAATATATTTACATACAAAATTCCAATCTTGTTATGAACTCTGGATCACTTGTTGTGGCCAATTGAACGTTTAGGAGGAAGCAATATTCTATCTAATCCACCACGACGTGGCTCCTTCGATTCCTTTGCTTTGGTATATTTCTGAATAATTCGTCTCTATTTTTTTATTTTCGAATTATATCTTGCTGATTTCTCGACGTTCCAATGATATATGTGTAACCTAAACGAGTTCAGATCCAGCCGCTCACGCTGCGATTTGTTGGATTCCTAATAACTTTTATATTTTCTGATTTGAATAATAGCTAGTCGATCAGTTCAATTCAATTCAATTCGCACTCGGCGGAGGCGTCTGTGATCCGGTGATTCTACCCAATCACTCGTTGTAGTCGTTGAATGAAGATGGCGATTGCTTCTTGGGCAATTCTGGCGGTTCTTCTCACGGCTCAGCTACATCTGGGGTCATCTGTTGCTCCCGCATTCTTATGGTCATCTCATCAATTTGGGTAATCAGATTTCCAATTTCTTTTAGTAGTATGTGCCCTCATACATTATCCACCCACTGCTGTCACTATTCCTTTCGTCATCAATTGACGAGGCTAAGAAATTGTGTTTTCATGGATAAGTTATGTTGCAAATCCTACTATTACGACTTCCGTTTGGCGATGTTCGGATTGATTTAGAGGGCGTATGGGGGAGAGATTATAAGTTCTTACTTTTAGAGCTTATAAGATAGATCCTATTTTTTTTAAAAATGAAGTCTTTGGAATGTTTGGATGACTGAGCCTATAAAATTTTAGTAATGATAAGGTTGTAATTACAGAAACTAAAATAATGATGTGTTTCTAAATAATTAGTGCCAAGCACTTTGGGGTGCTTACAAGCTATAAACATATCAAGAGAGGTGCCGAAATGCATGTCCAATGAGGTAGATAATGTATATCATTGTCATATTATGTGCATGTTTTAGAGTGTTGAGAGCTATAATTCTTGTATGCTTCAACTGTTGGATTGAATTCCGATCCCCTCATGCTCCTGCGACATCTCTGGGCTTTTTTTTTTTTTGGTTTTTTTTCTTTTGCTCTTTTCTCTTTTGTACTTCAAGTTCTGCATATTACGTTAACTTCTCTTTCTTCTTTACAAGCTATTCATACTGAAAATGACCTCTATACAACCTTATAAATCTTGGTGTCTCAAGTTTTGAGCTACAGGGGTATGTCTATTTTGATGCTCCTTGAGCAAGTCTGTCAAACTAGTTTAGATAGACTTCTCGTGAAAGTATCTATTAGATGTCAATTTGTTTGGACACATCGTAATGTTGTGGAACTAAGCTGACGGGAGGTCATTATTTTACTATGTTTTCTCCTTGAGTTATCCGAACTCCTTCATGTCGGTAGTCTGTATCAAATGAATGCTAGTATTTCTTCTTAATTGTTACAGGTACCCTTTTTGATCTTTCTCTGGTTCATGTAATGATATGGAGTTTCACTTTTGAAAATTTTCTTACCTAATATTCATCTAGATTTTTTCAAACATGTGACAGGGAGAAACAAATGGTCGATTATAGAATTCTTGCTCCTAGGGATTTAGCCAAGTCTGCGATGACTGATGGTGGATGGTCAAAATACCTGGTATCTTTATCCTTGTCCCCCTCATCTGATGGAAAATACCCCTTGATTCTTGTTCCAGCATCTAGAAATACCTCTGAGTGTTTAGAGAAAACAAGTACGGGGATATATATTTTGATAAATGCTGGAAGTAAATGAAACTTTGGTTTCCTTGTCTGCAGTGCTCAAGCGAGGAAGTGCAAGGATCCAATAACTTTGCCTTTCTTTTTATTGGATCAGAGGTATTATTTTTCTCTTTTGTACGTGAGGAAATGATCATGTCTTTTTGTTTTTTACACTACTCCTGCTATACATTCTCAGACTTGAGAATAGATATCTCATAAGAGTTATCTGTTATCTTAGTATGCTAATTGTGTACAGTTATTTTAGATAATCAGGTCCATGGTAATACAATGTTACATACTTTTTAATTTGGAAACTATCTTCGTAATTTTCTGAATTAATGGGGATTAACCCTAAAGATCAGAACCCAGTTTGGGGAAGAAGAATTTAAGGAGACACTTTAGAGAGAGTGACAAGAAGGCATTGAAGAGAATTTTCTCATTGCTTCCGTATTACGAAAAATGCTATATTGAACCTTAGAAATCTGAGGACCACCATTGAAAAGCACTTATAAAAATAAATTAACTACTTGACCAATAGAAAACGTAAGTTTGTAACTAAATTTCAGTATTATGGTCAATGAGCGGTATTTTTCCACTTTCCACTTTTCTCCTGCTTCCTCCTTTAACCCCAGCTGTTCGTTTCCGAGATGCCAATTATATAAGATCCTGGGTTTGTGACTTGGTGTGTCTCAGCACTTAAAATAAAAGGCATTATATTTATTTCGACTGCAGAAATTAGTGAGTGTCCTGAAGAGCTAATAAAATTTGTTAATATTTCATGCCATAGCTAATATTTTATTTTCTTAGAGAAGCTTTGTATGTGCATCTCTTTATGCAGTTACAATCTCTGCATGCTTCCCGACAATCAAAGACTGATCCAGCACTTGTAGACTTGCTCAAGGTTAATTAGTTTTGCTCGTCAGTTAAACCGATATATTGCTATATTAAAATTAGCATATAATTTAACAAGTCTTGCTAAAGTTTGGCTTCTTCATGATAGGACTCCTTTTCAAACTCCAATTCCTCTTTAGCCTTTCCATACATTGTTGCTGGTGAGGAGAAAACGTCCATAGAAAACTTGTTGATTTCAGAGTTTGCTGAAACTTGTCAGCATAATTTCGCAACCAGCAGTATTGCTTTAGTGGGCTCATGCACTGTGGACAGTGGAAATTTTGATAGACTAAATGATGTTCACTCAGTTCATGTAAGTACTGCTGATGACACAACTCGACTGTGCTGTTACTCTGGTCTTACTGAAAGACCTACTGTGATTACTTGTAGGACTACCTGAGCTCAAGGATCGAAAAGTTTTCTGGTGGGCATACTGATCTGGTTGTCTTGTGCCCTGGAGGTTCCCAGTTGTCGCAGGATTCTGATCAACCACATTCTGAAAGTATGCGATGGTAGAAAATATGCTATAAGGATTATTGGATTAAATTTGTTTTTAGCTATCTTTTTTTGTGTTCTTCATTTTCATTCTCTTACGGGCTTTATCTCCTTCCATCGATTCTGAAAATAGGATTAATTATTTTAATTAATTATGCAGGCAACATTGTTTCTCAACTTCTCAATGCAGTGAATGAGATGGGTGCAAAATATACATTCTTATACATCTCCGATCCATTTAGATCCGTTGACCTCCCGCGCAGGGGTATAGAAAGATTTCTTGCTGAAGGTGCTGCAGTAAACGAAACTACTGGCTCCACTACCTGTGATGCGGTTTGCCAGATTAAGTCATCTCTTTTGGAGGGGCTGCTAGTGGTAAGTAGATTGGATTTGACCCACTACTACTGTGAATCTGTTGAAAATAAAAAGTTTTGTATTTGGGCTTGAAATCATTTTGATATTCCAGTTTCTCTCTCTTGTTCTGCTTTTGTCTCAAAGTTAGTGGTTTACGCGTGATTTTGCAGGGAATTGTCTTGCTAATTATTTTGATTTCGGGGCTTTGCTGCATGATGGGGATTGATACCCCGACAAGGTTTGAGACTCCGGAAGCATCTTGAATGAGTTTGTGCTACGATGGATATATGCTTATGCTTTCCGGTAGTATTGATGATGGTTGTTATGTAATTTGTTTAGAAGATTTAGCCCTACATAACATTTTCAGTCACGGGTGAACACTCAGCATGCATTCTACTTGTGTTCTGGCTTTTCCCTGAGGGAGTAAGTTGAATAATAGGAATGGCTTGGAGTCATTCATTCATGGATCTGTCACAGTCACACTTCCATTTGGCCCCATTGTGTAGATGATGAAGCTTGTGTTATTTGTAAGCTTATCGTTTGATGGTAATTCCTGTTTATGGTTATTTATAATGCTTCCTTCTTTCCTTTTATTTGAGAAACTCAAGTTATATTCTGCGTGGATCTATTTGAGAGTGAATTCAACAAATTCATGGTTAAATTCGGTCACCCTATGCTTGCATTCTTCTATTTTACCTTCCAAAATTTACGTGTTTGTTTCCAAGATTTATGGGGTGATGTGGAATTGTCTTCTATAAAACTAGGGGTGTAAATGAACCAAATTGTTCGTGAATCATTCGGATTTTGACTCGATAAAAGTTCGTTCGACCTCGTTTAGTAAATGATCCAAACTTGAATCAAGTTATTCGACTTGTGAGCAAGTTCGATAGCCAAAATTAGTAAGAAATATAAAATAATTAATTATATAAAAATAAATTTTTATGATTTAAGAGTAATAATAATGATATATTTGTCTAATAATGATAAAGATTTTAATTAGAGCATGAAAATAATATTAATTTTGGAATAAATAATATTTTCTTTCAAAATAATAATGAATACTTTAAATATATTCTAAATTTAGAAAGTTCGTTTAGTCTCGATAAAGTTCGTGAACTTCAAGGTATTAAAAGCTCGA
>JAPKLW010000914.1:167348-188664 GCA_026898455.1 Plectranthus barbatus | reverse complement strand
TATTTTATAAATAATAATGATAAATATTTATATTAATTTAGAATTAATATAAATTTTTTTTTACTGGATAAATATTGTGAATATTTGGAACATTCATAATTATATTAATTTGGAATTAATATATACTTTTGAATTTCAATTATGCTATACATTTATAGTAGTTTAGAGCTACTATATCATTATTGAGATAATGATAATATATAGATATTTGTGCTTATATTAATTTAGGATTAATATGAGTATTATTATTTTTGAAATAATAAAATATCTTGAATAAATGTATGTATGTTGATTTAGAATTAACATGAACTTCATTATTTTAGAAATAATAAGAGTATTTAGAAAGTATGTGTATTTATGTTAATTTTGAATTAACATAGAACTTTCATTATTTTAGAAATAATGATAAGACCTTTTATATTAATTTGGAGATTAATATAAATATTAACCCATAAATTCAATTAGAATAAAATATGTTAATTGGATTGATGTATTTTATTTGTAGAGATTACGTGTTTTTATATTGTGTGCTCAACATGATAATTGTTTGTAATTTGATTATATTATTTATCATATTTTAACTATGGTAGTTAGAGTCCGCTATGCATATTTGGGTAGGCGGCGCCCAATACTTGTAGTCCGTTTTACATGTTTGGGTAGACGGCGCCCAATATTTGTGGTCCGCATTGGTATGCCTGGGTAGGCGGCACCCAGTAATTATTTTATCAGAACCAATATTGGATATGGGTGAAAGCAATTAGTATCACAAGTTATATTCCCACTAAAATATAAGTCTATTTTGGAAATATGCATCGACCATCATAATTGTTTGAGTGTCAAAAACCTCTTCGTATGGAGTATTTACACCCTAGTGTTTGCTCTGACTCGACGAGGCCAAGGCTCACTCATAGGTGCATAGTTGGCATCGTGTGATGGGGTTGACTTGCTTAAATTATCTTGGCGCCCTAGCGTGCAAGGTGATTTAAGGATGCAGATTAATTGGATTAATCAGCCAAGAGTTGCAAAATTGTTTTGCAATTGGCTTGGAGGCCTACTAAGTGGTGTTATTGCAGTTATCAGCCCTAGCAAACGCTGTGATAATATTGACTTGGATCTTGGTCCACTAAAATTTATATTTGATATAAATTCGTATTTTGTGTTTGGGGTCACAGAATATGTTAAAATTAGTGGGAGCTAATCAATGCAAAAGTCCTTGTTTGATTAGTCCTGTGAATGTGATGTTGTTTACTCAATTCTAATTTTCCTTTGAATTATTTTCTTATTAGATTAAATGTCGAAATGATTTTTGAAATGTTTAATGGAAATAAATAAGTTGACTTGGTCAAAGTTTTGGATTAGATCAAATATCTGCGTTTGTTGTTAAGATTGAAACACATTGATTATGTGTAGGACAAGTATTTGTCTCATCCTGATAAATATTCTGTTGACTTTACTAAGTTTGACGAAGCGAGTCATAAGAAATATATCGAGGATGGCACTACGGCTAAATATGTCATGTCCTTTTATAGCTATGGAGTTGTAAAAGTGATATGAGCACAAGTTTCCTAGTGAAATGCTTAGATGCATAAAGAGAGATTTTGCAAATCTTGAGACACGAGGTGTTCAGGCGTAAGCTAAGGATGTCTATTATTGAGATACATACGTCTATTTATGAACTCACATTGTTGGGTATTGGATACCTATTATAGCTTAGACTTTTGAGAAATGTTTGAAGCTAAGTGAGACAGTAAAAGTTGGTCACTTACGTAAAAATGAAACAATAGTTGTTGATGAACGTATAGTGATATATAGATTAGATCTATATTTAAATAGACTAATGTTGAGAATCATTATATCTATTCTCATGTTAGACATGAATGAGTTTGTTCATTTAGTTTTGGGATCTATTCTATTCATTTTGAATGAATGAAACTAATTTTGAACTACATCCGCGTTGAATGGATTATGGTTGCTCAAATGTAAACACGGAATTCTCAATGACACTAATAAAAGCCCTTAGCTAAATAATACGAATAAGCTCATGGATCTTTGACATTGTAAGTCAGATCATACTAATGAGAAAAGAATAGTGAGGTTGAGAAAGTTAAACTATCTCATATAATTTGATTTTGAATCTTGTGATACTCACAAATCTTATTTCATATGATGTATGGTATATGTATTACTTTCTAGGAAAGTATTATAAGTCAAAGATATGCTAGAGTTGATACACATAATTGTGAATAGACAGTTACCAACTCAAGCATGAGTGGATATTTGTATACTACAACTTTTACTTATGATTTTAAAGAGATGGATATGTGTATTTTATACAAATCTAAGGCTCTTAAAAATCTAAGGAGTTTAAGTTGAAAATTGAGAAACAAATTGACAAGAGTATTAAAGCTTTATGATTTGATCATGAAACATATAATTAGTCAAATGTTATTAATTAAATGTGAAATTACATGGAGTTCAATTAGAATGAACATCTCACAGAATGCCACAATCTGATGGGGGCATTCAAAATAAGAGATTGAATCTAGTAGGACATGATTCTATCCATGATGAATTTCATTGATCTCTCTACATCACTTGGGATATAATTTTAGAGCAATGTATATGTTCTAAATAAGATTCTTTCGAAATTAGTCAAGAAAATATTATATAGATTATGGTATATTAGATCTTATCTTGAGCAAATGCAAACCTAGGGTTGTAGCATTATCAAGAAGATACAGACTGATGAATTAGAATCTAAAATGATAAGCTTGTGGGATATCCTAAGAGGATATATCATTTTACATACTTAGAGATCACAAGGTAATTTCTAATACTACGACATTTCTTGGAAAATTATATTAATTTAGAATTAATATGAATATCATTATTTTGGGAATAATGATAATATTTAGAATGTATGAATTGATATTTTGATTTTGAATCAAAATAAACATTCGAAAAGTTCGTAGTATAGTAGGTTTTGAGGAAACTCAAGAACCACATGATGGTGAAGAGGATGAAATCTTGTTTAATAGTTAAGCCAAGAATTCAGTGGGAGTTTTTTTGATACTCTATTGGATGGGGGAAATCTCTTGGTAGATGACCTTGAGACAATAAGAGCTATCAAAAGGAGAATGTTGCAATAGTTGCATAAGAACTCTCATAATGTTGGACAAAGAACTCTTATACGTGTAAAATGATAAACTTGAACAAAAGCAGAGTTAACTCAATAGATCTTGGTTACTTATGAATCGTCTAAGAGACATAATCTTTTGGTTTAGAACCAAGAAGATAGAGACCTGGTTGATAATAACTAACCAAGAATCTTATTGGAGTTGTGTGAGACACAAATCCATTTGAGGATTTAGCATTTTGGACTATTCTCAAGTACTTTAGAAGGACTTAAGAATATTTATTGATCCATGGTGGAAAATTATAGCCATCAGTGACTAGGTGCACAAATGAAGGTTTCCATAAAGATTTCGACTTTTAATAATCATGGTGATAAGAGAAATAATAAAGGATGGACATAAAATTAGAATGAGTACCCACTGTGGATAAATAGCTAATTTATTTATGAAATATTTGTGAGTTTAGAACCACAAAATATTCTTAAACATGGGTATTAGATACATTAAAGATTGGCTTGAGCTAGTGGGAGTTTTGAGATAGTATGTCTTAGAAACATCTTTTGAAGGAGACATTTATCTTGATCACATTCACCTATATGTTCATTGTGTACATATAAGGCTTACACATTATTTTGAATAATAATTTATTTGTTTGTATTATTCATAAATAGATGTTCCCATGAGTTAATACTGTTAATGAAGTGAGACATTAATAATAGAGTATAACTCTTAAATTTCCCCAACCAATGATCATCAAGAGTGGGATATTGATGATATGTGATAGGTTGGCATGTGGTCTGCATCACATTCTTAGAGAATGTAGTTGATCTCACGGCTACGAAACATTTGATGTTCGTGATGGACACATGAATACTTTGGAGAGTATTGGTATACCCTACCTCTAAACCATTTGTTTTATGTGTCTATGGTTTATTGGTAAGTGGAGTATATAACGGTCCTAAGACCTGAGGTCAATACTCATTTTATTTACAAAGTGGTGTGCTTTGACCAAGTACAATGCTTGCACTCCAATAAAGGGGTAGATACGGCTTGTGTTGGGTACATCATGATGTGGATGAAAATGGTAGTTGAGCCGAGATGTGATTCATTGCTCGATTAGACTTCGATAAGAACACTCCAATTCTCTATATTATTTGACCGCTAAGTCACTGGCCAGTGCAAAGAGATGTATTCAATTATGGTAATTGAATATAATGTATATGGGTCATCTAATAAAGATGAGATAAATTAATTAAGCTATTGGGATAGACACATGACAAATCCTAGGCTTAATTGAGTGGTTCGAGAATGAAGGGATGTTATATAAACTTCGCGAAAGGTTAAGTTTACTAAGTCCACGTAAACGTTCTCCATATACCAAGTTCGCTACACAACGCAGTCTAGGAGTTTTGTGTAGACTTTAATTTGATTATCGTTGGTAATGGAGGCCTATAGGGTCACACTATAAGTGTTGAATTGATCAGTTTAAGGGTGTAAAGATGGTGCATGATTTTTGAAATCAAAATCGTAGTCCAAGTGGGAGATTGAAAGATATGGACTAAGATTTTGTACTAATTAGATTAGTACAATATATATTAATTGGATTAATATATACCTCTCAATATAATATACTAATAAGATTAGTATATAATATAATAATTGGATTAATATATTAATAATTGGATTATTTATTAATGGAATTGATATGGAAACAAATAAGGCCCAAATCTTATTAGATAAGATTTGAGATTATTCTCTATATAATTATGAGAATTACTTATTCTTGGAGAATAAGAAGACACACGTAATTATTCTAGAGAAAGAAAACAATTGTTTCCTACGCAGTTCAAATCAAATACACAAAACCTAGGATTTTGAGTTCTAAGTTTCCATAATTCTCTCTGGGAATTCCTAGCGTTCCTGATTTGAATATACACCGTGAATTGGATTATGCACCTGATTGATTCGACACGTGGATACCTCTAGTAGTGGATTCGCGCTCCAGGACAAGTCAGAATCGCTTGTGTTCTACGGAAGAAACTGTAAGTTTTCCCTTTTATCCACGTAGAATCTCTACGCATGATATTAATTATAAATCTAGATCCGTTCGTTGATAATTAATTCCGCTGCGCTCATTAGATGAAATCAACGAAACCCAACAGTATCGACGAGGAAATTAAGAAAATAGTGAAACTGCGAGGAGTGCTGCTAGCCGGAGAATGAATGTTGTTGTGGAGCCGCATTATCAGACAAAATCGACGGCGGTGATTGAGAACGAAGACACATGGACGGATGGAATTTATACCCAACTAATCTCACTTCTAAACTAATTGCTCCAATGAAATTTGATTTAATTTACAAAAGACATAAATGGTTAGTTAGATTTTGAATAAAAGGAGAAATGATGATATTGAAGAGGAAAAATTGGTGGGCAATGGAATAGACATAAAAATTATTATTTAAATGAATATGTTATGATTGCAAAATCTTGAAAAAATATGTTATAATTGCAAAAGTCTTGAAAATGTTTTATTATTGCAAATTAGGTAAAAGTTGTGTCAATAGATATAATTAACCCTTAAAACAAATATTTTTGAGATTCAGTCCAATAAAAAAAAGTTATACCTAAAAAAGTAAGAATGAACGAACTTTTAAACTAACGGATTAATTATTATAAAAATTGTTTTTTAAACATAATAAATAACAAATAAACAACACATGATGTTTAAATATAAAATATACAAAAAAAAAGCATAAAATCATTAACAAATTATAATCAAAACAATTGACAATGTGTAGATGTATTTTTGTTTAAGACAAAGTGATTCTTTAAATCCAATTCTAACCCGTAAAACGAAACCTATTTAATCTCATTATGAACACTTGTTCCTCTTATAATTTATAAATACGAATCTTCCAAATTACTTAACCATTTTATCGATCAATCCCAAGACTTCTTCTTAATATAAGAAATAAAATAAAGAAAACTAGATTAAATGCGTGTTTGATTTATCTAGAATTCATTGTCATTTATGCATGGATTTCTCTCTTGGGACCCACTTGTCTCTGTCATAAAAACTATGGCTGATGAATGTAAGAGTCAGATCGTCAAGGTTCAATATAAGCGTTGCTGAATTAAAAAATAAAAAAAACTCACATAGATGCTGATGTTATCACATCTGCAATAAAAAAAACTGGTACTAGTATGAGCAAGTCAAATATCAATATAATCATTGGAAGAAGACAAATATTTGCAGGTATATAATGGAGCTCAACTTGTTCACTTGCATGTCATATACAGATAAGGAGAGGGAGAGGGAGAGAGAGAGAGAGAGAGAGATGGAGGGGAGAAGGAGGAGTTTGTTGAGTGGAGGAAACTTGAGGGTGAACCAAAAATACAAGCATGGTTTCTCTTCCTCTCAGATTGAGTCACTCAGAGCTGTGTGTGAAGCTCTAATACCTTCCATTCCTCTTCAAGATGCTAACCATGCAAGTAATGGAAAACCAGAAACCTATGATAATGATAACCCCCTCTACTCCTATTACCTGTCTTCCGCTGCTCACCCTCCATTTCCTGATCAGGTAGGAAACCCTACATACACTCATTATTTTCACGAATGTTTTCTCTGTATAACTTTACTTATCTTGAAAATGGACAGACAGCAGAGCTGATGGTGAAGAGAGGGATACCTAAAGCTGTGTTGGTGGTGAGCGTTGTGTTGAAGTTGCTCTCAACGAGACTCGGCACGCTTTTGCTCTGTGGTGGCGCCTGTTTGGACTGGAAATGGCCATTTATTCATAAGTTCTCACAACTATCCATCAAGAAGAGAGAATCCATCCTGCAAAAATGGTCAAGGGGGACACTTGTCCTCCCTCTCAGAACAATTTTCTTCCTGCTTAAAGTCACCTGTTTCTACACCTTCTTCTCTCTGGTAATAATCACTGCTTTCCATTTATATATACATATCTAGGCTTTATGATTGAGCCCCAGTTAACTTGCAGACAGATGAGAAGTGGCAGAATCCAGCATGGGGAGCAATAGGGTACCACGTGGAGGAAGTGGAGAACTCGGCGCTACCCAAAGAGGAGAGGCCTCTGGACAAGGGCATCATAGAGACAGAGAAAGAAACTGATGAGGCCACACTCAAACAGTCCCTCAGTCTCAAAGGGCTTACAGTCACCGACAACGCGAAAGACAACACAATCAACATCCAGTGTGATGTAGTGATAGTGGGGTCTGGCTGTGGAGGAGGAGTAGCAGCAGCTGTGCTAGCAAATGCCGGCCTCAAAGTTGTAGTCCTTGAGAAGGGGCATTACTTCGTAGCACAAGATTATACAGGGCTGGAAGGGCCTTCCATGAATGAGCTGTATGCATCAGGGGGTATTTTCTCAACCCTAGATGGCAAGATCATACTCCTGGCAGGCTCAACAGTTGGTGGAGGCTCAGCTGTTAACTGGTCTGCTTCCATCAAGACTCCGAAGCACGTTCTAGAAGAGTGGTCGGTTGAGAAGAACCTTCCCATATTTGGAGGGGAAGAATATCAATCTGCCATGGATCATGTGTGGGAGAGAATAGGTGTAACGGAGAACTGTGTGCGAGATGGGTTCCAAAACCAAGTACTACGAAGAGGGTGTGAGAAGCTCGGATTGGAAGTGGAGGTAGTGGCAAGAAACTCCACAGAAGATCAATACTGTGGCTCTTGTGGCTATGGCTGCAGAAGAGGAGAGAAGAAGGGAACCGATACAACTTGGCTCGTTGATGCAGTCGATAAGGGGGCAGTGATCTTGACAGGATGCAAAGCAGAGAAGTTTGTGCTGGTGAATGACAAGAGCAGGAAAAGATGCAAAGGAGTAGTAGCAACTGTAGAAAGCAACAACATAACAAGGAAGTTGCAGATTGAGGCTAAGGCATCAGTTGCAGCATGTGGTGCTCTCTACACACCACCCCTGCTCATCTCCAGTGGGTTAAGAAACAAGAATGTAGGCAGGAATCTTCACCTCCACCCTGTTTTATTTGCGTGGGGATACTTCCCAGAATCAGAATCCGAAATACAAGGCAAGAACTTCGAGGGAGGAATCATAACCACCATTAACAAGATGGTGACTGGAGAGCCTAATTTCAGGACTATCATAGAAACGGCTGGATTCGGACCAGCATCTTATGCAGTGTTCTTGCCATGGGTGGGAGGGCAAGACATGAAGGAGAGGATGAGCAAGTACTCGAGAACAGCCCTGCTGTTCGCATTGATCAGAGACGTAGGCTCAGGGGAGGTGAGAGAGGAAGGGAAGATAACTTACAAGCTGCACAAGATGGACAAAGAGAATCTCGAGGCTGGGTTGAGGCAGACGTTGAGGATCCTGATTGCAGCAGGAGCAACTGAGGTAGGCACTTTCCAGAGCAATGGGCAGAGGCTGAAATGCAGAGGGGTCGAGAAGGACGACGTAGAGGAGTTTCTGTCGAAGGTGATGGCTGCCGGAGGGCCAGCCTCTGGGGAGAAGTATTGGAATACATATGGTTCCGCACATCAAATGAGCAGCGCTAGAATGGGGGCTGATGAGAAAGAAGGTGCAGTGGATGAAAATGGGGAATCCTGGGAAGCTGAGGGGCTATTTGTGTGTGATGGAAGTGTATTGCCTACAGCTATAGGTGTGAATCCCATGATCACTATTGAATCAACTGCTTACTGCATCTCCAACAGAATTGCACAATCTTTGAAGCAGAATTAGACCAAATGTTTCCAGTATAGTTCGATGAAAATAATGATGCAGTGGTACGATTTATGTTTTAAGTTAGTGAAGAATATTCTCATTATTCATCACATCTATTTTTATTTTTTTTTAAATGAGAGTGAAATAAGAGCAGATTTACTAGTAATAGTTTTCTCAGGTAGCCGAAGCTTTCACTGCTTTCTCAGCTGCATCATCCAAATCTTCTGCAGTGATCAAGGCCATACCACTATCCTGTAATTGTAAACAATAAAAATTCTCAGGAAGGGTACATGAAATATACTGGTCTGCATTATTTAGCCAGACAAAGTTCTTTTGTGTTCACCTTCAAAATTCTCTTTCCTTGGTCAACATTTGTGCCTTCAAGACGGACCACGACAGGTACTTTCAGTTGAACCTGGAACAGTAATCCAACACTCTTTGAGAATTGCATATCCTCCAATTAAAACAAACTACCTTCTCTTAACCCTTTCCTGGAGTTACCATAATTCTTGCCCACATTTTAAGTCATAGCAGTTTGTCCATAAATGTCAATTAATCAAGTTGGGCTGAATAAAAGACTTCAGAAGCAATAGGACTAAATAAGCATCGAAATCAAAATATAGATGATCAAGTTTGTAACTTGATATCCAAGAGAGGTAGAAGATATAAAGAGGACTAAGATGCAAGTTTGCCATATTTTCAGAAAAGTCTCTGGGCAAGATTATCACCAAACACAATGGCGGAGTCAATTTAGCCCTCCGACTATTCTGACAGGACCACTCTAGCCCCTGCTTGACTATTTGGCTCAATTAACCCTTCATGTTAAAAAATTACTGTTTTACCCTAATTAGGAGAGAGAATATATTTGTTTATGATTTTATCTTAATTTTCAATTGTTTATTATTTTGTATATTAATTTTAGTTATTTTTTATTTATAGTTGTAATTTGTATAAATAGAAATGCTAAATAAAATACATTATTAATAGATAAATCTGGCTTATGAACTAAAAATATACTTATTATTATTTTTAGCTAAAAATAAACTATGAGTTGAAACAAATGTATTAAAATTTATTATCGTGGCATTTGGTTTGTTATATTAATTATTTTTTTTATTATTACAAATAAATGATTCATTCAAATGCCATGACAATAAATTTAATTATTCCCCTAAAGATTAAAAATATCCATAATTATTCCCCTAAAAAAATATGAGTTGAAACAAATGTATGAAAATTTATCAACGTGACATTTGGTTTGTTATATTATTTTTTAATTATTACAAATAAATAATTCATTCAAATGCCATGACAATAAATCTACTTATTCAAATGCCACGATTAAAAAAGCTTAACTAATTAGTGATTAGAAAAATAATATAAAATGGGAAAATTTATTCAAATGCCACGATTAAAAATGCTTAGTTAATTAGTGATTAGAAAAATAATATAAAATAGGAAAATTCAATATAAATCAACATCACTACTTTAATAGTCTCGTCACCCCCTTTATTTTGACACCTGAAGAGAGGATATCCAACAAAATTGCTTATTCGTGCAAATCAAATTATGAAATAAATAAAGAATAATAACATCACAAATTCACAATTATCGCTTAATTAATGGTATCATATTGAGTTAATTTTGAAAATAGAGTTTAAAAGATAATTTGTTGGAGTATTCGAATAAAATAAATTTATTGTACATGATAATAAGTATTTTACCTAAATATTTGGAGTATTCGAATAAAATGAGTTTGAAAATAACATTTTTTTCAACTCATATTTTAACGAGAAATAATAATAAGTATGTTTAGTTCATATACTAGTTTTATTTATTAATAGATGTATTTTTTATTTTATTAATTTATTTATTTATACAAATTAAAAGTATAAATAAAAAATAACTAAATTAATATATAAAATAATAAACAATTGAAAATTTAAGATAAAATCATAAGACAAATATATTCTCTCTCCTAATTAGGGTAAAATAGTAATTTTTTATGATGAAGGGTTAAATTGAGCCAATTTTAAAAGTCAAAGGGTTTAATTAAGCCAAATAGTCATGCAGAGGCTAAATTGTTCCTGTCAGAATAATCCGGAGGGCTAAATTGACCCTGTCTCAAGCTTGGAGTGGATCTTGTATTGGGATTTCAGAAGTGCAAAGCGCTGTATTATTATAGTAAGTTTATTGGACTCTTAAAATGATGGAAGGGCGGTTATTGGAGAGTTTATTCAACAAGAAAGAGAGACATGAAATTGAAGCGCAACAGAGCAAGGCATGTTTGTTGTGGGGGTTGGGGGAGTCGAAAGGAGTAGGACGGTGGGGTCAACTGCTAAACAAAGTTCCTCAGGGGGTAAGTGGGAGAAGGATCCTGGATTCGAATTTCGAAGTCTGGGTACCAAAAATACCAAAACAAACATGTTTTATGGAGGGAACCCACTTCTGGGAATCCAACACCAGAACTACATGATTATGAGAATGAATAAGTTGTAGGATTGGTGAGGTAGTGGAATATAAAATCAACATGAAGAGCATGGGGAGCTCACTTCTGGCTGAGAGATGAACTTAGGCAGAATGCTTAGAACATACAGTTTGTAAAGCACAGGTAATTGAGTACTTTACTAATTCAAGTGAGGCTTCACTAGATTAACCTACAATCCACTCTAGGTCATGGAAGCACATAGTCCAACTAAAATAGTCAAGATATTGAACAACCAACATATGAAAAGCTATCGGTCACACCTAGAGAAAAGAAGGGTAAATTTGGAAAGGAAAAATTTTCAGGTTTAACAGTCATAGGACTTGGAAAAAAGAATCAGAGTGGTGACTCATATTTAAAGTACTAATATATAATAAAAAAAAACAGCCAGTTTACAAGAAAAACCCATTTTCCATTTATTTACCTGTTTTGCAGCATTCACAATTCCACTGGCTATTACATCACACTTCATAATTCCTCCAAAAATGTTAACAAGAATTGCCTTTACTTTCTCATCTGAAGTCAAGATTTTAAATGCTTCCACAACCTGTGAAATTAATATAACTTCAGTGGTGAAAATCATAACCTGATCCATGTGTAGGAAAAAAGGATCCATCAAATATTGCATTATCTTTCAAAGTTTGAAACTAAAATCTCAATATTAGCAGGCACAGATATTAGTTTTAAGAACTCGACATGATTATCTAAAGGAAAAAAAATTCACAGCATTAAATATATATAAATATTAGAACCTGGTTTTCTGAAGCATTTCCCCCCACATCAAGAAAATTAGCAGGTGTTCCTCCATGTAACTTAATAATATCCATTGTGGCCATGGCTAAACCAGCACCATTCACCATGCAACCAATCTCTCCATCCAACCCAATGTAATTCAAGTCAGCTTTTGCTGCAGCGACCTGAAATTTATTAATTTATATTTTTAAAAAAATATATTCATCAGCTTCTTTGAGACAGAACATCACAGAGGCAGCGGAATTGGAGTACCTCACGAGGATCTTCTTGAGTTGGATCTCGAAGAGCAAATATCTCTTTCTGACGGAAAGCAGCATTATCATCAAAATTGAGTTTGGCATCAGCAGCTACTAACTTGCCATCAGTAGTCTCAGCAAAGGGATTGATCTGTCAAAGATATCGTGGTATAATAGGACTTTCCTGTGGAACTAGTACTAGCTTTTCTGAAACAATTAAAGAAAACTATTGGTAGAGAAGCAAATCAAATTGGTAACCTCCAATAAGGTGCAGTCGCATTTGCAAAAAAGTTCGTACAACTTCTTCACTTGTTCAATTGAAGCATTTCTATCAGCAACCATTGGGGAAAGACCATCCACTACCTTGGCAGCGTCTTTATCAGTAATTCCTGTGAATACATCAATCGCCACCTAACCCAGAAAAGACCAAAAATATCATTTAGCAAGAGGAATTACATCCCAAAAGTGCAATTCAGCAAGAGTCTAACCTTTACAATTAGTTCTGGATGTTGTTCAGCAAGATCTTCAATGCTAGTCCCACCCTTTTTACAGGCAATAATAAGCTGCAAGATATGGATACGAAAGCAGGCTCAACAGGTAGATAGTGACCAATTTCACAAGTCAATCAAGCAGGGGACAAATATATAAGGCATACCAGCAAAACACTATGTTACTGTGTAAATATTCTTATTCAAACTAACATCATATATCTGAGCTAAAATGACAGTGTAAACAAAATATGTCTACCGCAATGCTTTCAGCCTCTAATTTGTGTCAACATCTGAAGTGCATATTGAAATTCAAAATTGTATGATAACCATTTAAGTCAAAACATGACCTTTCAATGTTCAGTAAAAATACAGTGTTTCAAAGCACAATTCTGAAGGAGAACTATATCTTATATTCTTATAAAACTATAACTAGGCATCACAATATTGAAGCTTTATAGAATTGGATCTCCAACCATGAATGGAAGCTAGAAGCTGTAGTGACTAGTGAGTGCAAGACTGGGATAAGAAACTCTTAATACAAATACGTCATCTGAATACCACAACATTAGACAGGCCATAAATGTTTGAACTTTGATTATTTAGAATGCAGTCTCAGTAGTTCCTTAAATTCACAAAATAATCTATGAAATGTCTTGTGGCTACCTAAGAAAGAATTTCCGACATAATCACCAGCTTAATACATGATATAAGCATATCAACTAATGGTTCAGGTAAAATAAGACTTTCAGTTCGCTGTGAAACAGTAACTGCACCACTTCATCAAAAGAATTAAAGGCTACCACATACATTACACAACTGAATAACCAAAGGAATAAGGAAAACAAACAAATTGAAGCACTTATTAATACATATAACTTCAACTGACATTAGGTAAATATTTAATAAAATACTGGGATGAGGCATTAAATAAATGAACTTACTGGACCAGCAGTTTTACGACATACATTACACAACTGAATAACTAAAGCAATAAGGAAACAAAAAAATTGAAGCACTTATCAATACATATAACTTCAATTGACAGTAGGTAAATATTTAATCAAATACTGGGATGAGGCCTTAAATAAATGAACTTACTGGACCAGCAGTTTTACGATCAAGAGTAATGGCAAAGTACATCTCATTGACCAGGGACAACTTCTCAACCAGATACACCTACCAAAAAAGACATGGAAATCAATCCTGCTTTTAACAAGGCCATACATACTTGCTCCAAAGGATTGAGTCAGCAAGGAAAAGGTCGAGACAATTAGATTCTACAGTAAGTTATTTTCAATATAAGAAAGTATTTGAAGAAAGCTGTAAATGGTATATGATGACTGCAAAATTTCCAGTAAAATTGTCTCAATTGCAAATAATAGCAAAATGGGATTCGGAACTAGAACTCAACAGAACAAATCAGTGAAGAATAATTATGGGTTTCATCCGCCACACGTATCATATTTTTATTATAGAAGTACGTAATTGATGACAAACCTTGCTGACAATTTTTCCTTGAGGTCCAGTTTGCTTTGTGACAAGTATCTGCCCAAGCATTTTTCCTGAAACAACATAAATCTAATGTGTTGTAGCATTTGTTTAGAAGCATACAGTAAGAAAGTAAACCATAATTTCCTGGACACTTGTTTTCCCAAAAATAAAAATATACCTCATATTTTTTTTGGATGATGCTAACTGGGTTAAATTTTGCAGCTATGTTGAAATAAAGGGGCATCATGGTGCCCCTACTGTTAAATCAAGAAATGATCCCTAACAGAGTTTTTTGCAGAAAGAAAAGAAAGGAGTGGGGGAAGTGGGAAGTGCATATAAGACAAACCTGCACAGCTTTGTGATGCAGCAACAAAAACCACTTTAAACATTCATGCTGTAGAAAAGGCTTTCAAATTTTCAGTTTACCTTAACAATTATCAACTGAAGATACACTCTAAGGCAATCAAGTTTCAAGCATTGCGTGGGGTGAATTAGAATATGCTCACTTATGCAAAATAGACAAATGCAACAAAATTTTATTTAGAGCTTATAAGATTTCCATCCAAAAGGCAAAAGGTTGAAATTATACCAGCTACATCTTCAACCTTGTCAGCCTCTACAATTTTTACTCCCCCTTGGAAACCATTTTTAAACGTCCCAAGTCCTCGGCCACCAGCAAGGATTTGAGACTTCACAACCACCTACAAAACCAGATTAACCTCAACAAATTAACCATTCTTGAATACCCAAAGGATCAAAGATCAGAGCAGCATTCGATGGAACCACCTGACTTTGGTTGGGAAATACTTCTCTCATAGCCTTCCTGACTTCATCAATTGAACCAACAGCCACACCTTTCGGGACATTGATTCCATGTTTACTCATCAGCTCAGCTCCCTGACATAAGTACATTCGCGTTGCAATTCATACTTCAAAGTGACCTAAAAATGGTTAAATGTTTGGTGCACTTGTGCAATAGGGCATTCACGTACACTAAAACTAGTTACGTCCCCATTATGCCAATTCTAGCATCCCTAAAACCTAGAGAAATAGGACTACAATAGAATCGCTTAACACATTAAATAAGTATCGGAGGTGGTACCTGGTACTCGTGTATGTTGAGGCGTCGGAGCTGCTGCTGCTGCCATCTCCCGGCGACGGAGAGGGAGCGACCAGCTAGTATCCGAAACAATCCTCTCACCATCTCTTTCTATGATGTTATTACCCTTGTGTTTAGATGGAATGGAACCGAAATGCACAGATTCAGAGAAAATAAATAAGTGATACTATAACCCCGGGAAGAAAAGCGCAGGCGGTGGCGATACCCTCATGTAAAAAATTCAAACAATAGTCATACAAACAAAAACCCCAGAAAACAGGTCACCAAATTTCATTACGATAAACGCATGCCGACAAGTCTAGTATTGTAAGCAAATCATCGAACACATGCCGCGCAGCTCACATAAAATCTCAAGTACGATCAACCGTATAACTGATAACCCCGAATGGCCGAATCTTCCACTTTCTCTCTCCTGAGTGATTGACAACGTATGAATTACTGTTAATCATAATGTATAGAACTGGAAAGAAGGAGAGAGATTATACCAGAAATTGGAGGCCGAACAAGCTCTATCAAACTACCAATCCATTGATACTAATATTATTATATGAAAAAAAAAATCTATTAATTAAAAACATTCTATAAAAAATATATCAATTACTAAATTATATTTAATATTTAATTTTATCAATTAAAAATACTCTTCAACTTTAAAATTTTAATTAATCATATATAAGATATCACATATATTGCTTACATATGACAAAATCCAGTGGCGGATCCAGAAAAATATCGTAAGGGGGGCTGAAAAAAATTTTTTGGCCTCAACCTTAACTTCAATCATTTTATATCATATTTTCATCATTTTTTCATCTTTACGAGGGGGGCTATACCATAAAATGTCGGATCACGACACTATAAAAACGAAAAAAAATTCGGGCTAGGGGATCCGCCACTGACAAAATCAAATATATAAAGAATGACTCATCAAAATCTTAAAATTATTAGTAACACATTACATTTTTAGTTGACACAATTAATTATTATAATATAATTTAGTCATTAAGAAAATATCAATATATTCTTCATAATATTTTAACTGAAAGAAACTTCAAGATATAACTGAGTGATGAAAAATATTAGAATAATTTTATTGTTAACATGTTATTAGTTCAATTTGTTTTTGGTAGAGTTATCAATGTTTGTGAGTGTAGTGGAATTAATATGTTATTAGTATGAGGAGATTTTTTCATTTTAAAAAATAAAACTAATTTCGTGGGATAAACGAAAATAAAAAATAGGACTAATGAGGCGGGACGGAAGAGTACTACAAATTAACAGTTTTCGCTATTATTATACTTTATTATTACTACGAAATACATGAGCCCTGAAATAAATCACTTCGATCGCCACAGTCTAAATTATTCAGTATTTATTTCCAATTATTTCATATTTAATGTTTTTCTTTTCTTATTATTTTATTATTATTATTATTATTATAGCATAGAGTCGTCAACTAGTTTTAAAATATGAAAACAATGTCCCTTTCTAGTTTCTTCTCTTACCACTTTTCGTTAAAAATAACGATAAAAATATGAATTAATGGGCAACAACTCAGCCAGCTCATCCGATAACGATATCATAGATTCATAGAACTCGTGAGTTACCCTACATCTAAAAAAAATGTCTATAATGTATCACAATAAATACAAATTTTGTCGATATTTTAATACTATAAATACAAATTTTGTCGATATTTTAATGATAATATTGTGTGGTGTTACAATATCGTAGTTATTGAATAATGGTTAAAGAGTTTAATCACGAACTACGATAGTTGTTACTATTTTTCTATTTCACATTGACTTCTATTTTCATCACTAATTCACTGTTAATTAGTTATAAATTATAATCGTCATTAAATTATCATAATATAGTCTCACATATGTGTCGTCACTAAATAAATATGTTTTAACCATTACATTAATTATCACAAAAACTTTATAATTTAGTAGTATAATTTGTCGTCACTAAAATATCGTAATATAGTCACACATATGTGTTGTCATTAAATAATTACGTTTTAGTCACAACACTATTTATCACAAAATATAAACCTTAGTAAGCATAATTTATTGTCACTAAAACACCTAATTTGTTGACCAGATCATATAAACCCACCCAGTGGCGGATCTATGTAGGAGCCCCCCCTAGCCCGATTTTTTTTTCGTTTTTGTAGTGTCGTGATCCGATTTTTTATGGTATAGCCCCCCTCGTATAGAAGAAAAAATGGATGAAAATAAGGAAAAAAATGATATAAAATGATTGAAGTTAAGGTGAAGGCGAAAAAAAAAATTCTAGCCCCCCTCGGGAAAATTTTCTGGATCCGCCACTGAACCCACCTACACCGCACCTAACGGTTGGCCTAGTCACCACCTAGCCGCATCTACTTTATTATTTAGAATTTATTGAAGTGTTAGTAGTTTTAAAATCTATAAAATTAGTAAGAATTAAATTTGGATCAAAAATAAATTTCAATTAAAAATTTATAATGTAAGATCTTAATTTATCTCAAAATAGATAATTAAATAATTTACATAATTATGTAATTGAAATTATAATTTAATTAAATAATTTAAATTTTATGCATTGTTCAATATTTTAATTACGGTACTAACTCATTACAAATTTAAAATCATAATTTAATTACGTTTAATTGTTAAATTACATTATAAAATTATTAATTCAAATTAAATTTAATCATCTTTAAATAGATCTTAATATAGTAATATAATCTTCAATAATAATTTAAATGTGATTAAATTTAAATTTTTATTAATCTTTATTATTTAAATACAAATATTTATATAATTTAATTACTTAAATCTATAAAGTCAATATATAATTGTTATTTTTATCACATCAACAATTTTGTTTAAAAATGATAAGTATCATAATAGTCTTAACCAAATATGTAATAAAATCTTAATGGTGATAAGTTGGTGGGGACCAAATTACTTAATACTACCTCCGTCCCGCTTAAATAGACCATTTTCATTTTGATATATTAGTTTCGGAGCTAGTATTTAGTAGCTAATTGTGGTTAATAATAAAATTAGCAATTGTAATTAACTTATTTAAGACTTAAACAAGTTAATTACGATTGCTAATTTTATTATTAACCACAATTAGCTACTAAATACTAGCTCCGAAATTAATGTATCAAAATGAAAATAGTCTATTTAAGTGGGACGGAGGGAGTAGAAGGTAGTGTAGAACATAACTTCATAAATTTGCAAGTATGAATATGTTTTTCTAAAATTTCAAAATATTTAAGATATTACATAATCAAAAGTAAAATAAGGTCTTATAAGAGTCATTAACAATGACTTGTGGGGTTTATTACATTTTTAAATCTAGTTAAAATATCATCAAAAATATTATTGTTGTCAAATTTAATAATAATATATTAAATTATCATAATTTATAATTTGTTGTGATAAATTGGGTTATTGTGTCCATAAATTATTTTTTTGTTACAAAAATAAAAATTATTGTCAATAACTTTAGTGACGATAAATATTAACATCACATGAAATTGTCACAAATTTTAAAATTTTGTGATGAAAAGGTTTGTTATAGCTAAAATAGTGTTTTTAGTTCAATAAAAAATATTGTCACTGACATTAGTGACAATAAATATTGACAACTTATGAAATTGTAGCAAATTATATTTTTTGTAACGAGAAAACTTAATGTTGTTGTAGATATATATTTAATTACAAAAATATTATTGTCACTAACTTTAGTGACAATAAATATTTGCAGCAAATAAAATTTTTATAAATTATGTTTTTTGTGACGAAAGAATATATTATTGCTATACATGTATGTTTAGTCACATAAATATTATTGTCACTAACTTTAGTGACAATAAATATTCGTGACTAATAAAATTATTACAAATTATATTTTTAGCAATAAAATACATAATTGTTACTGTAAATATATTTTTAGCCACACTACAAATAGAAATAGTATTTTTAGTGCTACTTTTATATGACTCTCAAGTTAATTAAGGCAAAGTTGCCAGAAAATATATTCCACCATTTGTAGCTTTCTAATAAAATGGAATCCTACTACTGCTTCATAGGGTTGAAATTTGCTGCAAAATTATTCAAAAAAAAAATGGATTAAGTTTTCAAACCAAAAATAGCAAAACTGAATCGAAAGCTGCGGTCGGTTTTTCTGAGTGCGGAGAGAGAAAAATTTCCAAAACAAGAGAGGCAGTCTGAATAACCAGACAAGAAGGAATTAGTAAGCTGCAAATGGATCAATGTACAAGCTAGCAGGGCCGGCTCTATGGCCGTGCGGGAGGTGCGCCGCACTTGGGCCCAAAAATATTGGGGTACCATTTTTATAGTATATGTTAGTATTAGTATTTAAATTACAAAATTATGTTAAACTCGAAAGAAATAAATTCATTTTTAACTCAATTAAAATAAAATAATAGATGACATAAATTTATATTTTGTCTTATATAAGTTTAATAATTCAAATAAAATATATAATAAAATATCAAAATACTCATCTTCACAATATTATATTAGTTATTTTATAATTAGAAATTGTGATTAGTCTATTAATTGAAAGAATTTGAAAAAATGTTTTAAAGTTGAATTAGATTGTGAAGTTTTTAGTAGTGAATTTGATTTTTTTTTAAAAAGAGAATTATGAAATTATCTGTAAATGATAGTTATGTGTTATGCTTTAATATCATATTTAAAGTTGTTTATTTCATTTAAGATTTATTCATTGATGAATATAATCAAAACTCTCATGATTTCCAAGTAAAAGAACATGAGTTTTTTTGGGCTTTATAGTTTTTGAACAAATTTTAAATAAAGATGGCGTTAGACATATTTTATTTTATACTTATATTTAATTTTATTAATATTTTTTTATTTATTATTATAGTCGTAAAATTAGGGCACCATCTATACTCATCGCGCAGGGTCCCAGAAATCACAGGGCCGGCCCTGCAAGCTAGCATAAATAATAGTCGAAGTAACTAAATTCTGTAAGGTTGGAATGGGACACTAAACTTGTCTGAACCCTCAATTAGCACCGCGTTCAGAATCCGACACCCAATCTGGGGTCTGGGTGAGGTTCAAATTTGGGTTAAACAAAAATTAGAAAATAAACAGATAATTGGAGAATAAAACTCACGAATATTATTAAACTGAAAACTGAATTATTTGTTCCATAACAAGGTCTATATATAGGCAAACTCAAATCCTAATAAGGAAATCAAATCCTAATCTAATAAGGAAATCAAATCCTAATTTCATAAGGAAATCAAATTCTAATAAACTAAGGAAATAAAATATATCTAAAAGATATAATCCAAAATTACTTAAATAACTAACTACCAAATCTTATCAAGATAAATCAAATCTTTAATCATATCTTCAATAAATATTCTTGCAATATCTTGATAAATCTTGCCAATTAGATCTCCATCAATTAGGGTTAGGGCAAATCATCAGATCACAAAGGCCTAAATCCCAAAGATTTGGTGGATAAAGATTTGAAATCCCTGGAAGATTTGAATAGATTTGGACTTATCCAAATAGATTCAAAATTCAAATTGTAATAGATAGAATTCATTTTTCTATTTTGTGGGGCCACGAGAAATTTTTTGTTTGTCTTAATTGTCCTCATATGATATAAGTGATTTATTTATGTGCGCAATTAAGCATGTGTAGATAATACGAAAATCATGTTTTATCGCTTTTATTATTTACAGCTTTCCAAGCATGCTTATGTGATTAATTTCTTTTGTTGGATTATATTTTGGAAAATTTTGGGTTGTTTAATTACATGCAAAAATTTGGAAAATATAATAACAAAGAAATTATATGTGCGCATATAAAAAACCTTTTAAAAGAAAAATA
>JAPKLW010000914.1:156558-167248 GCA_026898455.1 Plectranthus barbatus | reverse complement strand
TAGTGGGAGGGTTTTGCGTAAACGTCTACGAGTGTAGCTTGCGTAGATCTCTTTCACAAGTATTCTAGGATTGATTTAAATTATAGATAACAAAAGCTTTAAGGGCTGTGCGGTATGGTTTACGTGCCATGCTAAACTGTCTCTTTTTGCCGGAGTTAAATTTGTGGTTAATGGCTTAGAAGCATCTTAGAATATAATGCAAGAATTGCATCCCTGTTCTTGAGAGATGGCTTGGTCTAAGGTTTTCACTAATTATTAATTTCTAGTGTCAAAAGCATCCTGACATGGTAGTGAAATTAAATGGATTGGGGCTTAAAACCCGCAGTTCTGGTTGAGGGTGACATCGTAAACGTCTACGAGTGTAGCCTGCGGTGGGAACTCTTGGGCAATTAGTGGAAAACATTTGTATTTGATTTATTAAAAGGATTTCAATGCATTTGTTTTCGAAGTTCTACATGTATGTTCTTATTTAAGATTCTTTATTGTTTCAGATATGTCTATGTCTAATGTCATCAATATTCTCGCACAAAACACTTTAACTGGTCCAAACTTCCTAGAATGGAAACGCAATCTCAAATACCTCCTGATTGCAGAAGAACATATGTTTGTTCTGCAAGTACTTCATCCCGAAGTGCCAACTGCTTAATCCAGTCAAATGGATATAGACTTTTACAACAAGTGGGAGAAATCGAATAATGTAGTCAAGTGCTACATGATGACCACTATGTTGAAAGTCTTACAACAGCAGCATCAGCACCATAGGGATGCCTATGACATCATGATGAGTCTGGAGGCGACCTATGGGGAAACTGATAGAGCCGTCAGATTCAATCTCATGAGGGAAATCGTGAGTAAGAAAATGACTGATGGCACCTCAGTGAGAGAGCACGTAGTTACCATGACTCACCTCATGGATGAGCTAACTGTGCATGGTGGAGGTATCGACGCTGAGGCTAAAGTCGATATCATACTGAACACTCTACCCAAGTCATTTGAGAGTTTTAGGCTGAATGTTGTCATGAACAAGAAAGAGTATACTCTTAACGAGTTGCTCAATGACTTGATGGCAGCGGAATCAGTCATGAACCCTCAAAAGGTTGCTTTGGCTACTTTTGGTAATCTCTCTGCTGTACCAAAAAGTATGAAGCGGAAAAAGGGGATTTAGAAGTGGGCCAAGAAGACACCTGTGAAGGATGGTGGGGCTGGGAAAAAGCCTAAAGTGGCGACTGAAAGGGACAGGTGCTTCAGGTGTGGTAAGAAAGGACATTGGAGGAAAGATTGTCAAGCCAACAAAGCTAGACAAGGTATGCCATTTTGCATGTATAACTGCAAGCATGATTAGAGTCTGTTGTTGCTCTTCCAGAGCTGTAAGCGCTGACTTGTTGATCATGTTGTTGTACTTTGCGGAGACCGTGCCGATAAGGCTGGTGAGTGATGGCAAGAAGATACCAAACTGGATGAAGGCAACGTTTTATGACGGAGCTTCATGGAGTTTTTCTTTTCTTTATGTTTTGATGAACTAAGTACATTTAAGAGTTTATTTGTGGGCCGTGGTTTATCGAGAGGACAAATTTTATCAACTTTCTATGGATGTTTGTTATTTATGATTTCAACCATTGGCGATAACAATGCCATTCATTATGTAATGTTGATTTATACTCTTTATGTTACTTCGATCAAATATGTCCTTTATATTGCATGTAATTCATCTGTAATTGATAATCCTAGAAAGAGAAAACTTACTTCTTCTGATGAGGATCTTACATATCTTTGGCACTTGAGACTGAGTCACATCAGCTTGAAGTGGATTCAGAGACTTGCAGATGACGGTAAATTGGACTTAGTCCGGGCTGTACCTTATCAAGTCTGCGAATCCTGCATCGAGGGCAAGATGTCAACTAGGCCTTTCAAGGCTAGTCAGTCTCGAGCAGAGGAAGTGTTGGGATTGATTCATTCTGACTTATGTAGACCGATGTCCACACAGGCTCGTGGAGGGTACGAGTACTTCGTCACTTTCATTGACGATTACTCAAGGTACGGGTATGTTTACCTGCTTCACTACAAGTCTGAATGCTTTGAGAAATTCAAAGAGTTCAAGGCTGAAGTAGAAAAGAAGGTCGGGAAAACTATCAAGTCACTGTGATCTGACCACGGTGGCGAATACCTCGGTAACGAGTTCCTGCAGTATTTGTCAGAAAATAGGATTACATCCCAGTGGACTGCACCGGGTACTCGCCAGCAAAACAGTGTAGCTGAAAGAAGAAATAGGACTCTTCTAGAGATGGTAAGATCAATGATGAGTTATGCAAACTTACCAATTTCGTTTTGGGGCTACGCATTGGAGACAGCAGCTTACGTGCTAAATGTGGTGCCTTCTAAATCAGTTCCTAAGACGCCTTCTGAGCTCTTCCTTGGTCGCAAACCTAGTTTGTGCAAGTTTAGAGTATGTGGCTGTCCGACACACGTACTGTCGATGGAACCTGATAAGTTAGAAAGCAGGTCAAAAGTAATGTTGTTCATAGAGTATCTCAGGCAAACAAAAGGTGGTTACTTTTACTGTCCTGAGAGTCAGAGAGTCGTTGTTAGCACCAACATTAGATTCTTGGAGGACGAGTATGTGAGTAATCAAAAGTCAAGGAGTGATATCGTACTTCAAGAAATTGAGAATGAGAATGCAATTCCAAGGGAAGGGGAACGTGTAGATGTGGGTGCACCTGTGAGAGGTTCAGCACCACAGACACGTTCTTCAGTGCAAGGTGCAGGACCACAAGTTACTGCACCTACTACTGACACGACACTGATGCCTCGTCGTAGTGGGAGAGTTATTTTCCAGCCGAAAATGTACATGTTTGTGGGTGAGTCTTCGGACTTGAGCCCGGAAGACATACATAAGGACACTGACCACTGACTTACGAAGAGGCAGTGCAGGACAAGGATGTTGCCAAATGGCGTGTCGCCATGGATTCTGAAATTGAATCCATAACTGCTATGGATGTATACAAGAAAACTGATTTGCCGGATGACTTTAGGGCCATAGGGTGCAAATGGGTATACAAGAGAAAGAAAGAAGCGGATGGAAAGATCACGACTTTTAAAGCCAGGCTAGTGGCAAAGGGTTATAGTCAGAAAGAGGGCATTGACTATGACGAAACCTTTTCACCCGTAGCCATGCTCAAATCCATCCGGATACTCCTTGCCATAGTTGCGCATATGGACCTCGAGATCTGGCAGATGGATGTCAAAACTGCTTTTCTAAACGGTTACCTTGAAGAAGGTAGGGACATCTATATGCAGCAACCTGAGGGTTAAATACGCAAGGGCGAAGAACATCTTGTCTGGAAGCTTAGGAAGTCCTTGTATGGACTTAAGCAAGCTTCAAGGTCGTGGAACTTACATTTCAATAATGTTATTAAATCCTATGGATTTGCACAGTTGAAAAACAAAAGTTGTGTTTACCAACTTTGTGTCAGTGGGAGTGTGGTTTTCCTTGCACTATACGTTGATGACATACTCCTATTTGGAAACAACGAGGGAGTAATGTCGGAAATCAAGGTTTAGTTATCTGCACAATTCCAAATGAATGATCTTGGAGAAGCTGGCTACATTCTTGGGATCAAGGTCTTACGAGATCGTAAGAGAAGAATGTTAAGCTTATCCCAGGCATCCTATGTGGATACTGTGATTGCCCGGTTCAGCATGCAACTCGCCAAGAAAGGCTTGCTACCTTTCAGACATGGCGTTCATCTTTCTAGTGGGCAGTGTCCTCAGACACAGCGGGAGAAAGATGAGATGAGTCTTATACGATACGCTTCGGCGGTGGGTAGCCTCATGTATGCGATGCTGTATAACAGGCCAGATATCTGTTATGCCGTTGGCATGGTAGCAAGATATCAGTCTAACCCTGGACAGGCGCACTGGACTGCTGTAAAGCACATCCTCAAGTACTTGATAATAACTAGGAATTTCTGCCTAGTTTATCATAGTGAGGATTTGTGCCCTGTGGGTTATACAGACTCGGATTTCCAAGGGGACCAGGATGAGAAGAAATCGACCTCAGGATATGTGTTTACCCTGGGAGGTGGAGTTGTATCTTGGAGGAGCTCAAAGCAGAAATGTATTGCTGACTCCACCATGGAGGCGGAATATGTCGCCGCCTCCGACGCCTCGAAAGAGGGGGTATGGCTCATGAACTATCTTTTAGAGTTAGGCGCGATCCCGAGTTTGCAGAGGAGCATCACAATTTATTGTGATAACTCTGGTGCAGTGGTAAACTCAAAGGAACCGCGGTGTCACAGGGCAAGCAAACACATCGAGAGAAAGTAACATATCATACGAAAAATCGTATCGAGAGGTGATGTGCTGATCAAGAAGATTGACACTAAGGACAACCTTGCTGATCCATTTACAAAGAGCTTGCCGCAAAAAATTTACGTAAGACATATTCGTGAGCTGGGTCTGAGGTGGATGCCGACCACTGACAGTGGTTAAAGAGATTGCAGGCTAGATAGACAAACTGTATACTCTGTAATAACTTAGTTATGCTTTGAGTATAAGTGGGAGATTGATGGGTTTTGTATACTGAAAGCATTTATTATAATGAGTATACAACAGTTTATTTCTCCTATCTGTTAACAATCTCACATGTATGAACAATGGTATCCTCTTGTCTCACTGATAGGGACGATCATACGGCGTGTTGTAGATCACAGAAGACAGTATGATCACTTGACCTAGTGAGACATAAACCTGATCACAGCCGAGACAGCGTATGAGGATACGTCTGTCCGGATGGCTACAACATTGTCGGAATAAGTAGTCTGTCTTGGTTACTTGACATGCTGGTACGCAGGGGTGGCGTATTGATGGACCGCAATGAGATATATTCGTCTGTCTGACATCAATGAATACAAGATCTCGTTATATTGATTGAGTCCAAATCCTAAAGAAGGTTCAGGGGTTTGCACGGGTTGACTGTTGCTTTGACTTGCCATGGTAGAGAGCCTGAGTAACGTGCTCGTATATCCGCATCTTGGGTAACAACAGTTCGTGTAGTACCGCCTGAGACTTGGTTTAGGTAACCATATCTGAGTAATAGGATGGGGACATTCCCTGAGGAGCTCAATGACATTCATCGTGCCAAAGTCCTGCATGTTGATTAAGTTCAGGCACGAGTGATAAGGATTGAGTGGTACTACTCAGGAATTATAAGATATTAATTAATTGTAGTTAGAGCTTGTCAGAGGCTCGAATTAATTAATGAATGTCCGGTAACCTTAAATATGGGAATTCTCAATTAATGCAGCCCGTTCTCATAACGTGGTAATAAGGGGTAGGTCAGTATTAATTTTGTGGTGAGAAATAATTAATATTAATTATTTAATTGTGTCCTGGGTTGTGGACATGGGAATTAATTAATTTATAGGCCCACTTTATTATTTGCATTAGGTCCCAGGTCTGGCCCAAATAAATATGCTGAATTGAGCCTAGTAGCCCATTAAGGATAAAACCCTGGGTCTATAAATAAACCACTCTCTCTGGAAACCCTAGCCAACTTGTGTAATTATTCAAATCAGTCAAAATCCTAGGGCAGAGAGAGAGAGAGAGACGACGGCTTGGTGTGCAGAGGAGGAGAATTTCGATTCTGGCCTTGCACAACTACATATCTACGGAGTCCTCACCAGTAGTGGATCTGAACAGCATTGGGATACAGATCTGAAGACCTGATCTGGAGAACAGAATTCTTTTTCTTCTCTTTCTTTATTTTCGATTTTTATCTAGAAATTAGATTTCTAATTTCTATTTCCGCAGATAAAATCATATTGCGTGGTTGAATTAAAGTTGGAAATTCAAACGCAAAAAGATCAGATTAGACTCGACGGAATAACGGTAATTCCTTAATCCACAATTCTGAGAATTAAATTCATAGGAGCATGCTAGGTTTTATTGTGCACAATATCCATGAATCGATCCGGTTCAATTGGTTTTTGTGATTTGATTCACGGGAAAACCCTACATGATCACCACACACGAACTGACGGTGGTGCAGTGGAGGAGGATCCAGACAATAAGACCCATCTTGATTCAGTTTCATATGATTCTGATAATGATGGTGAAAATTTCTTGATGGGTTTACAGTTGCTGAACTTTCTGATGGATGAGATCGGCGAGAGGTAAAAGTGATTTTATTTAAAATTTTATGCTGACCAATCCCCTACCAGAATGATGTCAAATATGAGGTGATATGAATAATTAGCTAGTTTCAATTATGCCATTGGATACGACCGAGGCTCCCGTGGTGGGAGATATGACAACTATACTTGATCAGGAATTGAGTTTGGGCACCATGTCCTGGAAGAAAGATGATCTTCTTATTGTAGTTGGTATGTGTCATATGGAGCACCGACAATAGTTTAAAGCAAAAAAGTTTGATAGCAACGTGTTGACTAAATTTGCAAAAGAAACAAGAATTGTATGTTGCATGTATAGAGATGGTTACTGGATTGTCCCCCACTCTCAACCAAATCAAAATTGTATGTTGAATCTGGCGGGCATTGGATCCAGAAATATCCGTTCAAAAGTAGTGGCATCATATTTTGCTCGAAGGATGCGTCGTTAGGGTCAAATCATCAAACCCAAAGCAATTATGGTGGAACTGCATGATAAACACTCATTTTGTGCATTTTACTGATGTGAATCTGATCACTTTTGACCGTAGACTAAACCAATTTCTGAGGATTTTATGTGTTATTTATAGTCTTTAAAAGATTATTACGTTTGGGTTGGATTGTGGTTGTTTATGCAGATTTCACGCACAATTGAGCCATTCACAAGATTTGACTAAGTGTCATAGGGCCAATCGATTCTAACTTGCATCGGGAAAGTGAAGAAGTGAGAAAAGACCTAAGAAAAAGTCGAATTTTCGTTTGTGACACATTCGGCGACCCAATTACACTTTCATCGATCGCCGATTTTGTCTCTGGGTCGCTGATTTTGCATTTTCAGCCATTTCACTACGGCACAAATTCGGCGACCCAATCTCCTTTTTGGCGATCGCCGATTTTGTCTCCGGGTTGCCGATTTTGTAATTTCAGCTATTTTCTACGGCTCTACTTCGGCGACCCACGCGCATTTTCGGCGATCGTTGATCGCATTTTCTGGGTCGCCAAACAGGTTATTTTGACGGGTTTTTGGCCCAAATCCCACATCTTCTCAGATTAGAAAAGGATAAGTATAAATAGAAGATCCCAGGACTCAAAAAACGTTCCTTTTTCCATATTTTCGAGTTTCAAGGGCCAGAGAGAGCAAAAACAACACAAGACTTGAAGAGCAAGATTGAAGATTGAAGATCAAAGACCACGGGTTTTCAGTTTTCATGTTTTCCATTTTCTTGACTCTTTACTTGATTGTCTTCATGGGATTTAGCATGATTGGCTAAATTCCTTGTGGATTCTAGGGTTTTGAAACTTGTTGACATTCATTCCATCGTTTATATGATTTGATTTTCTTTTTCCATTGATGT
Source organism: Plectranthus barbatus (assembly GCA_026898455.1). Taxonomy (NCBI): domain Eukaryota; kingdom Viridiplantae; phylum Streptophyta; class Magnoliopsida; order Lamiales; family Lamiaceae; genus Plectranthus; species Plectranthus barbatus. The sequence continues at coordinate 159,729 of JAPKLW010000914.1, read as the reverse complement.
TTTAATTACGACTGGGGTTTTCTTTAATTACAAGATATTGGCCATTGATTGTAATTCGAATTGGTAATTTTTGAACCGAGAGGTCTATATTATTGATTAAGATGCAGAGTAATTAAATTTGATAGGTCAACTGTCCGAGAGGAATTTGAACTGTTAAAGGGTTTTTGAAATCTAAGGTTTTATCAAGAGTAAAAGTCCTTTTGCGCGTCCGAGAGGAGTCACTAGGTCGTTTATCTCCATGTTATGGTTGAGAGTCCGAGAGGGTCGCCTGATAACGATTATGAGATTAACTCACATTTTTGGAAATTAAATTGGAATTGGATTGTATAAATGATTGTTTGATAGTTCTTCAAAGTGGATTACCCTGGGATCCTAGCTTCTCTTATTTTCTAAACCTTAATTATTCATTTGTCTACTTTTATGATTATTGCTCAGTTTTAAATAAACCTAAACTTTTTATTCGGATCGTCTAAATTGTAATAAAATAACTGTGCTTTAGTGCTTGAGTGTATTTCGAATCTGCAATCTTTGTGTTCGATAAATTATAACTTGCCCTCTGCAGTGGTCTCTACACTTGCAGCTTTAGCGTGTTGAAAAATACGCTATCAAGTTTTTGGCGCCGTTGCCGGGGATTGCAAAGATCTATACTTGACACTAATTCTGTTATTGCGTCACTACTTTAGACATTAACTGTTTTATTTTTGTTCTTTCCTTTTTATTGTATTTTCTGGTGTTCTATTTCAGGTAGTATATGCGAACCAGGTCAAAGGGTCCAGCACTTGAACCCATAGATCCGGAAATCGTATCCACCTATCTAAGGAATTCCGCCAGAAGAAAGTTAGCATTCCCAATGGCCGACAATAATCAAGCAGCGCAAATAGCTGATTTGCAGAGGCAGCTGCAAGAGATGAATCTGAGACTCCAGCAGCCGCAGCCTCCAGCTGCTCCTCACCAGCCGACTATTGATGAGATGTATGAGCCGATAACTGACATGCATCGTCATGCAGAGTTTAGGCTGAAGGTGGACACGCCGAATTTTGAATCGAGAATCGGATTGATTCAGACCGCCCAGCAAAATCAGTTTGGGGGACTACCGTCTGAGGATCCCCGTGTGCATATCCAGTCATTCTTGCTGTTGTGCGACACGGTCAAGCAGAATCAGGTGCCGATAGACTGCATCAGACTGCGTCTGTTTTCCTTCACATTGCGTGACAGAGCCCTCTCTTGGTATTTGTCTCTGAACCGCAGTGAGATCACTACATGGGAGGAATTGTGCAAGTTATTTTTAGTCCAGTTTTTCCCGCCCAGCAAAACCATTCAACTGCAGACTAAGATCACACAGTTCAGACAGTTTGCTGGGGAGTCACTGTATGAGGCATGGGAGCGCTATAAGGACTTACTACGCTCCTGTCCTTGCCATGGATTTACTGAAAAGCAGCAGGTCTGTCATTTTTATGGGGGACTCGATGATGAAACTCAGAAGTACGTGAGAGCTTCAGCTGGAGGGTCACTTACTGCTAGACCTCCACAAGAAGGGTTGAAACTGTTGGAAACTATGGCAAAAAGTGAGTTTAACTGGCCAGCAGACAGGAAGGATCGCATGATAGCAGTAGTTGATGACACTGGGGATTTAGCTGCTGAAATTAAACTGATGAGGCAGGAGGTGGCTGCATCTACAAAATCTATGGAGCAGCGTCTCTCCAAGCTGGAGAACAACATACCTCATCAGGGATTTGATCAGGGAGTTGAGATGCAGATGGAAGATGCTAACTATGTAAATCAGAGGAACTTCCAGAACAACAGGGGATATCCAGTGGGGAACATGACTTATCACCCCAACAATAGGAATCACCCCAATTTCTCCTACGCCAATCCAAACAATGCACTGCAGCCCCCACCTGGCTTCTTTGCGAACAATGGGGCTGTGAACGAGCCTAAGGCGCCAAGCATGAGAGAGCTTCTGACCCAATTCATTTCGATCTCTAATGCCAAGTCTACAAAAATGGAAGGCGACATCTCTACGCTACAGACTGGTATGGGGGAGATGGGAAAGCATATTAAGTAGATGGATACACAGATCTCGCAGATTGCCAATGCGATCGGCAACCAGCACATCCCTGGACAATTTCCCAGCAATACTGTGGTGAACCCAAAAGACCACTGCAATGCCATCACTACTCGCAGTGGTAGGGGATATGAGGGCCCATCTGTGCCCGTTGATACACCTGTGCAACCTGAAGTTGCACAGCCTGCTCCTGTTCTTCCTGAAGAAGAACGGACTCAAAAGAGCAAGGGAGACTGTCCTGAAGACAGTTCCAAATCAGCTGGTCCTGTTGCTGTTCCATTCCCACAGCGATTTGTTTAGAAGCAAAAGGAGGAGAGATACAAGAGATTTCTGGAGCATATGAAGAAGATCCACATCAACCTCCCTCTAATTGAAGTTGTGCAGGAAATTCCTGGGTACATGAAATTTCTGAAGGATATGGTTACCCAGAAGAAGCCCTTCGGCGCATTCGAGACTGTGAATTTATTTGAAGAATGCAGCGCCATTATTTAGAAGAAAATGCCGGTAAAAAGAGCTGATCCGGGCTATTTTTCTATCACATGCGTGATTGGAGGGCAGACTTTTGAGAAGGTGCTATGCGATTCAGGGGCCAATATCAAACCGAACACCATCAGACTCCAGATGGCTGACAGGTCTGTGAACTACCCAAAAGGGGTAGTAGAAAATGTGCTAGTGAAGGTAGGGGAATTTATTTTCCCAGCTGATTTTGTGGTCCTAAACATGGTAGAGGACCGAAATATTCCACTCATCCTTGGGAGGCCTTTCCTCAACACTGCTGATGCCCTCATTGATATCAAGAAAGGAGAGCTCACGTTGAGGGTGAATGACGACAAGATCACTTTCTCCATATACAAAGCCATGGAGCGACATGATTTTGATGACTGCTATGAAGAGTGTGACATGGTTCAGGTTTTGTATCCTTGTGATTCATCTATCATCTCTACTGATTCTTTAGATTATGGAGTACAAAATTCTGTTTATTCTTGTGATGAGCTATATGATGTCTGTGATGAGCTGCTAGAGTCTGTTCTAGCATTAGATGGTGTAGGTGAAAAGAATAAGATGGAGAGCGCAAATTTTCTGAAATTAAGGAGCGAGGAGGAAGA
>JAPKLW010000914.1:106473-148091 GCA_026898455.1 Plectranthus barbatus | reverse complement strand
GGATTGTAAAAACCCAAATTTTGCAAAAACCCTAGCTTCAGCAAATCGGGCCGCCTCCAGGCTGCCGGGCCCGCGCCCAGCCCGGATCTGAAACCCTAGCAGCAGCTAGGGTTACAGCCGCCACCCTTCCCAGCCAAAACCGTCGCCGCCGGAGTTCGCGCACAGCCCAGCTGCCGCAGCCACTGGAAACCCTAGCCGCTGCAAACCCTAGTTTACCTAGGGTTCCAGCCGCCACCCTTCCCAGCCTGAACAGCACAGCCGCCACCGCTGCACAGACGCGCCTGCAACCTTCCCGACGTGCTCCTCCACCGTGCCATGACCGGCAGTCGCAGAAAAAATGCTGCGCAGGCGACTGGAAAAGCTTGTGCACGCAGCAAATACCAGAAACAAATGGCCTATGCGCGCGGCTTTCTCTAGCCTCCCACAGCTGTGCGCGCCTGCGCACTGCCCTCCTTCCTCCACAACGATCCGCACCGGCCGGAGCTGGCACCGCTGCGACGCGATGAAGAAGGAAACTCGCGAACTGCTGCTTATCAGAAACAGCCACGATTCTGCGAAGGGGAAGAAGGTCGCACCTGCAACGTCGAGAGACCTGCCGCGCGCCGCCTGCGCGCGGCCACTGCACCGCCGTGCGACGGCGGCCGTTGCCGTTCACCGCCTGTGAGCCACTCAGCCACACAGGACCACCAAAAAACTGCTGCTGAGCCTTGTCACTGTTCTTGTTCTCCATGTATTCCGGTTTACAGATTGAATAAAATTTACAACAGATCTAGATCTATTACAAATTTTCCTATCAATCTAATCGCGGATTTTCTCGCGATTTAAAACAAAACAAAAATAAAGAGGGGCCACGAGAACAAAAACATCCACAACAATTTAATCCATCCAAAATAAATTAAATAACATGCATAAACTGTTTGTCAAATTTATTTTCCGACAGAGCCATAAAATACGAACCTGGCTCTGATACCAATTATAGGAACTGAGTCTACAATAGGCGACATGAATCGCCATTTATTATAACTCCGGATTCGATTTATGGATATCAAAATAAATATCATGACAAACAGTAAATACCCTATGCATGCTCCTATTTAATTTAATTCGTAGATTCAAAGGAATACCTGAGACTCCAACGACTGATCTACAGATCTAGATCGATGATGGCAATGAAGATGGTGCAGATCTGGATCTGGAATCGATCGAAGCGATGGTGTTCCTACAGATCTGATCTTCTGATCTATTCCCTTGCTCGATCTGGAAATCTGGTGAGGATACGCTACCGGATCAACAGCCGCCCACTCTCTCACAATCTCTCTAGGGTTTCTGATTTGAAACTTTAAACTTGTTTTTTTGGGAAAATGAGAGTTTCATCTATTTATATAGATCTGAGAATGGGCTATTAGGGTTTAATAAACCCTAATGGGCTCTGAGCAGTGTTGGGCCAGACCAGGGATCAAATGCAAATAATAAAGTGGGCCTCCAACTAATTAATTCCATGTTCAACCCAGAACATAATTAATTAATAAACATTAATTCATGCCACCAGAGAATTAATGCTGACCTACCCCTTTATTACCACGTTATTAGGAACAGGTTGCATTGACTTGGTTAATCCCCATATTTAAGGTTTCAGACATTCATTAATTAATTCAGCGTATGACAATTAGCTGTAATTAATTAATCTCTTATTATTCCTGAGTAGTACCACTCAACCCTTATCATAAGCTTATGCTTGAATCAATGATTCAGCCTGCAGGACATAGCATAACGAACCTCGTGAGCTTCTCAGGGAATGTCACCATCCTGAAACGAATATGGTTATCTAAATCCAGCCTGAGGAAACCCCACACAAACTGCTACACCCAAGATGCAGATATACGAGTACATGTAAGACTCTCCACCATAGCAAGTCAAAGTGACAGTCAACCCATGTGTGCCCCTCAGCTTTCAATAGACTTTAGATCCGACCAAGTTACCGAGATCTTTACTCATTCATATGTCAAGTAGAATGGTTCATCTCACTGTTGATTCTATCAATACATTGAGATGTACCGGTCACACAAAGCAGTCAAGATAAACCACTTATGGACTTGTGTGCCGCAGCCTAAACCGACAGCCAAACCAGAAACTGTCTCAGCTGTGATAACTGTTTATATCTCGCTAGGTCGAACGATCTATATGATCTTCTGTGATCTCTTACACACCGTATGATCTCCCTATCGACGAGATAACTGGATGTGTTTGTTCGCATCGTATGATTGTTAATTCAGATAGGAGTTGTTTATTGCAAGTCATTAATGATTACCAGTATATCAAACATAACGTTTCCCAATATACCAATCATAATGCTTTTATGTATACAATTCCAACAAAGTCGAAACTTAACACTTTTTCACCTAAGTCAGATGAGGGTGTACTTCTTGGATATGGTCACCCCACTCACAAAGGTTATAGAGTGTTAAATAAGACTACTGGAATTGTGGAAATAACATGCAATGTTATTTTTTATGAATCTACTTTAGTGCGCAGAGCTGTAAAAGAGACGAAGGAAATCAATCATGAGACTGATGATGTCAATGGTCAATCAATTCTGAATTCCTTCGAGAACTTATGGATTGACCCGACTAAGTCTATGAATGATTGTGATCCAATCCAGACGTGCTCAGTCGGTGATCAAACCGCTGACCAGGCCAATGATGCCAATGATCATGCTGAGGCCAATCCTCAAAAGGATATCTTTAATCTGCTTGATGATTCAGATGAGGAGACTTCAAATTCGTCTACTGTTGCTGAAGGAGTAGATGCTGCTGAAGACCTTGGCACAGGAGGTGCTGAGTTACCAACTGATGAGATACCTGCTGAAGAAGAAGGTCCAGATCATGATGTTCCTATAGCAGAAGCTCCAGTTGCCGAAGGAATTTCTGCCACGGAAGAACAAGTCACCAACACTCCAATGCTGAGGATCAAGCGAATGATGTAGAGCATACTGATAATCGAGACGGAGAAGGAAATGCTGAAGAACCAATCAGACCAGCATGGCTGCGTGCTCATTCTCTAGAAGATGTTCTTGGAGATATTAATGATCCAGATCTTACAAGACAAGGGTCCGCAATGTTTTCTTGCTACCTATCAAGTGAGGAACCAACTAAAGTTGAGGATGCTTTACGCGATCCAGACTGGGTAAACGCTATACAAGAGGAACTTGCTGAATTCTCTCGCAATCATGTATGGGATCTGGTAGATAGACCAGAACATCAGAATGTTATAGGCACCAAATAGGTATTCAAGAACAAGAAGAACGAATCAGGCATGGTGGTAAGGAATAAAGCACGTCTTGTAGCCAAAGGATACAAACAGTGTGAAGGGATTGACTATGATGAGACGTTTGCTCCAGTAGCCAGATTGGAAGCAATAAGGTTATTTCTTGCTTATGCTGCACACCATGAATTCTCGGTCATGCAAATGGACGTCAAAAGTGCATTCCTAAATGGCGATCTCAAGAAAGAAGTATATGTTGAACAACCCCCAGGATTTGAGAATGCAAACCAAGTCTACAAGCTGAGGAAAGCTTTGTATGGACTGAAGCAAGCACCACGGGCATGGTACGGAACTTTATCCAAGTTTTTGCTCGACAATGGTTTCAAAAAGGGAAGGATTGATCAAACACTCTTCCGTATTAGAGACAAAGGAAGCATCCTACTTGTGCAAATCTTCGTTGATGATATCATTTTTGGCTCAAAGAATCAAGATCTCTGTGACAAATTTTCCAAGCTAATAATGAGCAACTTTCAAATGAGTATGATGGGAAAGATGTCCTCTTTTGAACATCAAGTTCAACAATCAGATGAAGGAATTTTCATTCACCAAAGAAAATACACGCGGGATCTGATTGCTAAGTATTGTCCAGAGAAAACCAAGAGGTTAAGGATTCCCATCAGCAATGCGTGCATAACAGATCTCGAGAAAGGAGAAGCAGTGAATCCTACCTTATATCAAGGGATCATCGGATCTCTGCTATATCTTACAGCCAGCAGACCCGATATATCATATGCTATAGGACTGTGTGCTAGATATCAATCTCAACCAAACAAAACGCACCTAGATACAGCAAGGCGAATTATCATATATTTGAAGTGCATAGAAGGCTTAGGAATTTGGTATCCAAGAGCCGACAGTCTAACTCTGAGTGGTTATTCTGATTCTGATTTTGGAGGATGCAAAATTGATAGGAAAAGCACCAGTGGAACATGTCAATTCATTGGACATAAATTGATCAGCTGGTTCAGCAAAAAGCAGCACTCGGTAGCAACATCAACCACCGAAGCAGAGTATGTCGCAGCTGCTAGTTGCTGTCAGCAAATTATGTGGATTCGACAACAACTTCAGGATTATGACATTTCTCCTAAATGTGTACCAATCTTCTGTGATAACAACAGTGCTATGTGCATCACAAAGAATCCATTACATCACTCCAGAACCAAACATATTGATATCCGACATCACTTTATTCGTGATCATCAAGAAAAGAAGGACATTGATATTCAGCGTATATGCATGGAGGATCAAATAGCAGACATCTTCACTAAACCTCTATCCGAAACAAGATTCAAAGAATTATGTATCAAATTGGGCATGATGGAGTTAGACGTTGCTGTCGATGAATGAGATGCTATTCTCATTCTTTCTGGTTTTCGTGGATTTCTCTTTATTATCTTCAGCATGTTATGGAGGTCTCTGCTAAATGAAGTCTGCTAAGATAATGGCAAATATCGAAAACACCCCTCTAAACAGTTAGCAGATAGATTGTATCTTCTCAGCAGATCATGAAAAAAATGAAGATCAAATCTATCTTTTGTCATGAAGATATGCCAAAGATCGTTGTGTTGTACAACTATTCATCACTGAAAATAGACATGCATTGCAAAAAGAGGAACTTCATTACATCTTCAAAAGGAGGGACATTACAACATCAGTCAAAAGGAAAACACAGATCTACTACAGGATTCATTATGTTTTCAGAAAGGCGACACTACTTATAAGGATAGAAATAAGCTCCACGAAGGTTAGATGGACCGTCAGCAATCTCCGGAAAATACTTCTCCATCAACCAGCTAAGCTGCATTCCATTTTGCAGTGGCACGAACGGATGAAGCTTGATGCTTTCCCAGACATTCTTGAAAAAGAATCCGGCCCAGTCCACAGAGGCAGCATCATCCATAGCGATCATCACCTGCCAAACAGTCCTTGAGAAACAGAGGTCATAAGGCTCCTCTCCAAGCAGAATACCATGGGCAATGCAAAACATCACCCAGTATGAAGTCTGGAGACCAGAGGCTGGAATGTCAGGGCTAAACTCAAAACGAGGAGAATGACGCCATTTCTCCCATGCCAACCACTCTGGAGCCACCTCTTCTGCAAGATAGTCCTCCACAGACAAAGGACCTCGAGGAAGCCCAAAATCCACTGCAAAAGTGTCAGGCGTCCAACGGACAAGCTTACCATGGAACACCCCGTAAATTGCGTTCGGCTCGACATGGCAATCACCAAGGAAGTCCCTCAACACTTCCTCCTGGAAACGATGAGGAGTGGCACATGCAAATTGAGAAAGACCCCCCCACTGCAATGCAGACATGATCTTCACTGCCACATCACAATCATCCATATAATATCTATCCAGACCCGGCTCATCCAGAATCAGGTTGCGCCTGATATCTAAGGTTCTTGGAGGAGAATTCATACGTGAAGAAGGGAACTTGATTTTCTTGTAGAAAGAAAGGTTGAAAATATGAGTCAAGTGAGGATGGAAATTGAGATGTTTGGATAATCTCGAACGGAGGCATTTATAGAGGATTTGCCAATTATGACGCGAAGAAAGAGAAAAATCTGTCTGAAGATCACAATGATTCGTCTCTTTGAATACGAAACGTCGCGAGTAAAGGAATCGATGTGTATGCACGGAGAGTCAAATCATTTCAGCAATATTAAGAAGGAAGCATTGAAAGGTTCGAGGATCTCATCATCATTACGGTTTTCGAACAAAGTCTTCAGAGACTCAGCAGAACTTCGAAAGATGCTGACGAATCTCGTGCAAGGTTAGCAGATCATTTTGTGCATTTGGGTGCTGAGACTTACTACCATCCATCAGCATCCTTGGATAGCTGCTAGATCAGAAGCAACAACATATCCAAAATCGAGGCGGGATGACTCAAAATTCAAACTTGATGGGACCCAATAAGGCGTATTTAATGAACGCAAACGACGGCATCAACTGAGGTGACGCCACATCAGATGCACTTGAGTGTTTCTTGAAGCATGGGAAGCCATATGGAAAGACACGTTCTTTAAGAACCGTTGATCTAACCCCTTTCAGAATTTACCTCAACCGTTAGATCTCACATTCAAAAGTTTAACCCTATCGTGCTCTGATCACTGTTCATTCTATCTCCTTTGAAATCCAGAGCAGAATTCCCAAATTCAAAATCTCCGAATTCTTCGAGATTACTCAAAATTCTTTCTCAAAGACATGGCCTCCAATCCCAAAGCCTCATCATCCCAGAAACCCACTTCCCATAAACGTCAATCTGAATCCAGTGAACCCCGTATCTTCATTTTCCACCAAATTCTGAAGAACCCCTGCATGCGCGACATGCACCAGGTTTTATCGGCATTCTAAAGAAGGAAGATGTTGACGATTCAATATCATATGGTCAACTAGTTATGATGGCTCGGAAGAAAACACAAAGCGGCCACACAAAGGAGCAAAGGCGTTTAGCTCAAATCTTGAAAGATCGCATACTGTACAAACATCTTGTTGCTGAACATATCCCGGATTGGATAATGGATATCCTTGACAGCGAAAAGGTAATTCAATACTTATCCGCTGAACCTGTGCATTTTCATCCGCATATGGTATCTGAATTCTATGCCAGAGCAGTATTGAGTAAGGATGGAAAATCCTTCAAAACGAGTGTTTATGGAACCATAATCGAAGTAAATGCCGATGTATTTGCTAAGACTTTTGGTTTTTGAAATGAGGGGGAACATATATCTCAATACAAGGTAGCAGATTATGATGAAATGGAACGGCGTTGGAATCTGTAGAAGAAGCCTGACCAATTGAAGGATAGGAAAGGTCAACTAATTACTTTCAAGGCTGCCACCCCCATTAACGCCCTAAAAGATGAGTTTAAAACTCTTGCTGAATTGGTCATCAAGATGTTTCAATGTGATGCTGGATCATACTCTGAGTTATCTGCTAAGAAGTACGTTGTCATGATGGCTCTCACGGACAGAGTGAAGGGCAATTGGGCAGAATTTTTCTTCGAACGATGGGCAGAACATGCCAAGAAGAATGATCACATGTCCGTCGATGGAACATTCTCATCGAACGTTAACTTCGGGTTGAAAATCAGCAAGTTTCTAGAGTTAGTCATGCAGCCCACGAAGATTGATCAAGGTGTGAAGCTCCTTCCCACTAATTTCATTCCAGCAACAAGGAAGAAAGCCAACCCTCTTGACTACAAGAAACCAAAGAAGTTGACTGGCAAGTCCAATGTCGATAAGGATAAACCCACTTCAGACAAGGAAGTCGACGAAAGCTCACTAGGACATCAGGTGCTGCAGGCGGCATCACCTATCACTGCTGAAGAAATAGCGGTATTGACTAAGAATGCTGAAACAGAACAATGCTTTCAGCAACTCGATGACATTGTAACCCTCGGTGATATACCTACCGAAAGGATAGAAGAGATTATGGAGAAGAAAGCAGCGGAACAGCGGTATTGGTCAACTTGCCCTTCCAATTTCATCTGAACAACAAACAAGAGTTGTGCCAACAGAAAAGAGGAGATCTAATCGTCAACGACTGTTCAAAACCGCTGAACTTCAGGAACTCGATGATGCCAAAAAGAAAGCAACTGCTGATCAAGCTGCTGCTACTGAAAAGGAGATTGACCCACCCTTGTCCTCTAAAAGCTTTGAGGAATGTGTCAAAGGCATACGTGAATCTAAAAGGAAACGGAACGATGCAAAGCACAGGAAATAAAAGCATATAGAAAGGAGATTGAAAGAATTACGTATGAAGGAAGAGATTTGAACTTCGAACAAATCAAGCAATCTCACGATGAGTGACATGCTCAAAAGAAGATGGTTAGTTCAACATCAAACGAGGAAGCTGCTGACGAATTGAGCAGAGCAGCAAAGAAAGGAAAGACAACAACAGAGTCTACTCAGAAAGGAAAAGAAGTGGAAATCCTTGTTGAAGTCACTCAACCGGCCAAAATAACAGAAGAAGAAGACGGCATGACTGACGCGGAGCTAGACACGATGATCCACTCTGGAGCCTTCAATACCAAGGAAAACTCCAAGGGCAAACAAGTTCAGATTCATGAACCAACCAACGAACCTCATAAAGGCGATAATTCAAAGAGGAACGAACCACACAAAGCAGCAGATGTTATATCTCCCAAGGATAAGGATATAGGGTCGTCCGGAACCACAAAGGAACCTGTAGACACCAACATGTCTACTAACGAACCAGCTGCTGAGGAAAATATCACTGAATCTGAATGCAAACCAGCTACTGAGGAGAAGATTGTTGAATCTAAAAAAGAACAGCCTGCTGAGGCCATGACTCATACAGTTGCTGAAGAGTCTACTGTAGCTGAAGTAACTATGCTGGACACTGCTGAAGTAGTCCATGTTGCTGAGGAGACAACAGCCGCTTCTGCTGTTGAGGATCATGCAGATGATACGATAGAACAAGAAGTCTCCTCTGCTGGATTTTTGGATGAATCCACCTGCTCATCAGAATCTGATTCTGAGGGGAATCTAATAAGGTATTTGATGCCAAAACCCTAAGGAAATTCCCCACCATGAAGAACGAACAACTGAGGATCCCATTTCATGGTTTACCTGGGAAACTCTTCCACTCTAGAAGGGTAGCTTAGTGGTGCGCATCTGTCTCGCTTGACGATGATTCGAATGCCGATCTCCAAGATTGGAGTGACGAAATCTTAGCATTTTTAGATCAAGAAGTCAGTAGGGACATTGTTGGGGTCATCTATGTTGAAATTGATGAAGGAGCAGAAGAAGGAAAGGTGCTTGGTAAACAATTCCGACGATGGAAAACATATGATTACATTATACATGAACTCTGTTTTGAAGAACGGATGATTACTATTTCAAGGAAAGGTCTAAATTTCTGGTGTTCCGAAGAATTATGGGCAAACGAATGGATGGATCAGCCCTCCTGCACGAAATAGTTTACCGATCAACAGGTGATTGCAAGACTACAAGCCATCCGTGCCCACCGAAAATACTCCGCATCCCTGTCACTGCCCCGATCTCAGTTTGCTCCAGATCAGAAGTCTCTAGCACACATACAGCTAACCAAATGACAAAGGGCTGCAATGGATGCTTATCAGAAAAGAAAAGCTGCTTATGAGGAGAAGTTGCGAGTTAGAAGCCTAGAACTAGCCGCTCTTGAACAAGCAAAGGAAGAAGAGGCTAAGCGACAGGACCATCTCAAAATAATTAATTTTCAGAAAGACTATACTCGAGCTGCTGCCTTACTTCAAGCTTCTGAGGCTCAAGGTTCTGCTTCAAATCCCGATCAAGATGTAGTGAGTGACTCAATGGAAGTAGATACCAATGTGGTTGCTGAAGCTACCACCCAAACAATTGAAGTCGTTGTCCCAGAATCTGTGATCATAACAGTGGAAGGACAAGTCGGTGAACTTACCACCAGAGCAACCAGTAACGAAATGGTCGTTTCCGACATTCCTATTGCTGCTGAACCAGTACAAGTGAGTTTTCAATCTCTTGTCAACATACTCCACAACGCACTACATCAATGCGACATCCAGCAAGCCAGATTCAATGAAGAAGTCCTAAGAGAGGTTGCTGATGTACGAGGAGCAATCTCTAAAGTTAAAATCTCTGTCTCTGAGGTTCAACAAAAGGTTGGTCATGTTATTGACAAAATCACACATGTGGAAGAAACCGTCTCTACGGTGCAAACAAATATGGTGACTCTCAGCGTCGAACTTGCTGCACACAAGTCTTTCACCACCTCTGTTTTGGATGCGCTCAAAGAGGGGGAAGAAAGAAAGATTATTAAACAAGCAAGGGTGAAAGCAGAGGAAGCTGAGTTGCTGCGGAAAGAAAAAGAGTTTGAACAAGCAATGATGGAACGAAGAATGAATTTAGAAGAACAACAGAAAGCAGAACAATGAGCTCGTATCGAGCAAATGGAGAAATTCATAGCCATGACAACAAGGAAGGTGGAATCCCTTGAGAAGCCAAAACCTCCACCAGACGCCCAGAACTAAGGTCACTCCCATCTGTCATGTTTTTATTTTTTGCCGTGATTTTGAACTGATTTCACTAAACTTGTAATTGCAATATCATATATGAAATCATCGGAATCATGACAAAATCATATTGTCTAAATTCTGATTTTCCGAGTGCGTACAATAGTTGAAATACACTCTTTGTGTATTCAACGAATCAGAATCTGGAAGATAGGCTAAGAATGTTTGCTAAATGATTTACTTATAATATTTTCGCTAAGGACTTAAAGCAAGTAAGATTCTGAGATAGTTTGTCTAGAAATTTCCTTGTAACTCAGAATTTTTCGATGCTAAGTCTCAGCAATCCTTAGTAAGCTTTGATCGCACCAAAAAGGGGGAAATTGTTGGGAAAATATTCCTGAATAATCCTTAGGAGTACAATGTAAAAGGTTTTGTTGGATCAAACCTTAGTAGATGGTCGATCATTGCTGAACCTTAGCATAGCTTAGCAACTTATGTAATGTCCTGTATAGGGTAAACATCGAGTTGTAATAGAATAGGTTGCATGGAAGAATCTCAGCAGACATCGGAAAAGAAAAAAAAAAGAAGAAGAAAACTAGTGATAGCAGAATGCTGAGGAGTCAGCATCTGATAACACATGACCGACTGCTAAAGGTGTTAGCAATCCGAAGCCAGAGAAGCAGAAGAGCATTTGCTGCGCATCAAGTCCAGTAGTATGCTGAAAGATATGCAGCATCCTGTTCCAGTAAAGACACAGCAAGGCAAATCTCAACAACTGCTACACCGCTATTCTGACCAACATGCGAAGATTAGACCTGTCAGAAGTAGGACGGAAAAGCCTGTACGGAGACGGAAAAGTTGGTAAAAAGCTTCCTGCATTTAAGTAGAAAGATCCGTTGTGTCTAAACAAATCTGCCGACTCAAACTTTGAGAAAACAACTATAAAAGGCAAGTCAAAGGAAGATGCAGGAGCTGCTCACTCTCTAACGCAAACACACGTATGAAAGTTTCCAAAAAGAGATAAAAAGCCCTAAGAGCAGTTCAGTTGAAAGGCATAATACAGAGATATCGAAAAGCCTTCAACTTCTTGAGTGTCTCACCACACATCTGACACTCATCTGAGAGATTCTTGAAGTGATTCAAGAATCTTCAATCATTGGGATCACTTTCATTATAGAAAGTATCCAGCAGTCAATTTCTCAAAAGGGAATTGATTAGAACGGGCACTGAAGCCGAGAATGAAGGATAGTTCGAAAGGTACTCTAAACTCTTCCACAGGTGGTAAAAGCGAGTTTTATGAAGGTGCGCCCTTGACTCAACCGGAGCCACACCTGAAAGGTTCGGAGTATCGGAAGATAGCCGTGGAGCAGACAGACCAAATGTCGGCTGCTTGCTTTACAGGAAAGGCAACTCTTTGTACACCGTATACTTTCTTAGTGAAATTCTTAGTGTTTCGGCTAAGGAGTGGATGTAGATCATTTGATCGAACCACTATAAATCTTGTGTTCTCTTGCTGAAAACTGTTCTATTACTTTTGAGCTACGACGATTTAACCTAGCAACGGAGTTGCTAGAGTATAACTGCAAAAAGTAACTTAAGCAAACTTGAACCGATAAACCCTAAGTTAAGAATAACCTACTTACAAGTAAACGCTAATTTTTATTCCGCTGTATTTCGTGTGTATATCTTATTGTTACCACGACGACTCTGATCTCGGGGACCAACACAGATCATGCTACGATCTGTTACCTGTTTGCGAATAAGGAGGCAAAGCCGAGACTGATCCGGTGGATCCTGCTACTGCAGCAATTGGACATGGAAATCAAGGACCGGAAGGGCTGTGAGAATGTGGTAGCAGACCACTTGTCAAGGCTGGAGAATCCGGTGGATGGAGATGACCCGAAGATCCGGATTACTGAAGTGTTTCCAGATGAGCAGCTGCTTGCTGTGGAGGAGTTAGATCTATGGTATATGGATCTTGTGAATTTCTTGGTTGCGGGTGTTCTACCAACTGATCTGACCTCTCATCAGAAGAGGAAGTTCTTGCATGACTGCAAGTTTTATTATTGGGATGAGCCATTCCTCTACCAACGATGCGCTGATATGGTGATCCGGTGATGCATCGGAATGCAGGAGCGGGAGAAGATAATAGGGGACTGTCATTCATCCCCCTACGGAGGCCACTGTGCGGCAAATAGGACAGCCGTAAAAATCCTCACCAGTGGATTTTACTGGCCCACTATTTACCGCGACTGTCAAAGATTCGTGGCCAGATGCGATAGGTGTCAGAGGATGGGGAACATCTCAAAGAAGGATGAGATGCCACAGAAGTTCATGCTGGAAATAGAGCCCTTCGATGTTTGGGGTATTTATTTCATGGGGTCATTCCCTAAGTCCCATGGATATCAGTACATTCTTTTGGTTGTGGATTATGTGACCCGGTGGGTAGAGGTTATCCCCACTGTGACCAGCGATTCCAAGGTGGTGCTGAGGTTCTTACAAAAGAATATTCTGACCCGTTTCGGAGCACCGCGTGCACTACTGAGTGACGGAGGGTCACATTTCAAAAACAGATGGCTGGGGAGTTTACTGGCAAAGTATGGAGTTCAGCATAAGGTCACATCTCCATATCACCCCCAAGCCAACGGGCAAGCGGAATTGGCGAATCGGGAGATAAAGCAGATCCTAGAAAAATCTGTTGTTTCTAGGAAAGGCTGGGCCACTCGTCTGGATGATGCTCTGTGGGCTTACAGGACTGCTTTCAAGACTCCAATTGGTATGTCGCCTTACCAATTGGTGTTTGGAAAGGCATGCCACCTACCAGTGGAATTGGAGCACAAGGCGTACTGGGCAGTCAAGAAAATCAATTGGGACCTGAAGACTGCGTCTGAGCAGCGGTGCCTGCAATTGATTGAACTAGAGGAGTTCCGGGCTGAGGCATATGAGAGCTCCAGATTGTACAAGGAGCGCGCTAAGAGGTTCTACGACCGGCGTATTCGCAGCCGCAGCTTTAATCTGGGGGATCAGGTACTTGTTTTTAACTCTCGACTTCGACTATTTCCTGGTAAACTTATGTCTAGATGGTCTGGCATTTATATCATTGAAAAAGTTAACTCTAATGGCACACTAGACTTGATAGGATCTGATGGCACACACTTCACCGTTAATGGTCATAGGGTGAAAACTTATTTGTAATCTGAAATTGTGTCTCCCGTTTGTGGACTTTATCTATCTGACCCATAGAGTGTTTCTGAGTTGACTAGCTACAGACGTTAAATAAAGCGCTTGTTGGGAGGCAACTCAACCTTTATTTGAGTTTTATTGCACTGTTTAAGCATGTTGGCATTGTTTTTACTCCATTTTTTCCACATTATGCGTTCACGTTTGGTTGTTGAGTTAATAGGTGCAGATGAGGAGTTCGAAATGTGAGGAATTGCCGGAATAAACGAAAACGGCGACCCAATTACACTTTCGGCGATCGCTGATCGTTAATCTTGGGTCGCCGAGTTCGTCGTCAAAGTTATATAGGTTCCAAGCAATTTCAGCGACTCGAAAATGATTTCGGCGATCGCCGATTTCGTTGGTTTGGTCGCCGAAATTGCATTTTTTATTTTTACTTCGGCACAAAATCGACGACCCATTTACATTTTTGGCGATCGCCGAAAATGTAAACGGGTCGCCGAATCCGCTTTTCCCAGAAAATGATTCGAAGCAATTTTGGCGACCCAACTACAAAATCGGCGATCGCCGAACAGGTTCTGGGTCGCCGAAATTGCAAAATCAGCGAATTTTAAACTCTGGACTCCCTCATTCTCCCCAACTTCTCAACCCATTTTCCATACACAAAAAAACCACATAATCTTCTCTCTACAAATTCGACCCCTTCACTCCAAATCGCCTCAAATCCTTCCGCACATTGCATTCCCATCATACTTAGAAGGTTTCTAGCCGATTACTTTTCCAAATTTCGTCCAAAAAATCAAAATCCCCAAATCCTAGGGTTTAAGTTTTTTTCTTCAAATTTTGCTTCATGTTCAAGGTAACCTTCTTACTCTTCACGTTTATTTCAATTTCGGGCACTTATTTCATCGTTATTGATTAATGTACATTGCATTGTGGTTTATTGGATTGAATTTTCGCTTTTATGGATTAATTTGAGTTAATTAGCATGTTTAGCCATATTATTGTCTTGATAAATTGTTTAGCATTCTTAGGGTTCATGCATCGGTTTGGGGGTTTTGTATTGATGATATTGAATTATGTTTGTGTAGAACTTGGATTTTTTTTTGGGAAGTTGAATTGAAATTCCTATCACTGCATCTATTCATGTACATACTTGCTTGAGTTTTTGGGGGTACACTTGGAGATTTTGGAATGTTGATGGATGTTGAGAATGTAAGGTGATACTGCATACATGTTTAGTTAGAATATGGAGTTGTTGCATTACTTGTAAGTTTAGTTTATTTTACATATTTCCTTTTGTCGTCTGCTGGTTTTTATCTATGATTCTGTCATGCAGAGTTCAAATGGCACCTCGACGCCGCGTTGAGTCCACCAGGCCGGAAACATACGGGATCCAACTCCATGGGTTGGATCTTCATCAGAAATTCAAAGCCTTGGTAGAGAAAGGGGTTGAAGCAATCCGATACCCAAATGTCGACACTCTTCACGCACTGGGGCTCTACAATAATGTCAAAGAGCTATTCTCAAACATCGGTTGGCACCCTATTCTGGAGCTCGAGGACCCAACCTACAGGCGTTTCACCTTGGAGATCCTCACTACTTTTGAGCTCACTACCACGGGCCGGAACACGCCGACAGGAGCTACATTCCGTGCCCTAAATAAGGACCGCGCCCTTACCACAAAGGAGATAAACAGGGCCTTCAGGGTCCCTGACATTGGTGTGTACACCAAACCGAGAGGCTTCGATGCTAAAGTCTTCTAGCCCACCATCTGTGCCGATGACAGCCCAGCCTGGGAATCTGGCAAGTGCAAAGCGTCCATGATTCGGAACCCTATTTTCTGGATCATTCACCGGATTCTGGCACACACTCTTTTTGCCAGAAAGGATAACAGCTCGATGAGGGACGTCGAGCTTATGGCGATGTATTGCATGCTCCATGGGCAGGCCCTTAATTTTGTCCAGCTATTTTTACTACAGTCCAGCTGGGCATCCTCCTCCAGTCGTGGCCCGATCTGTATTGGGGGGCTGTGGACCCACCTCATTCTGGCGATGGGAATCGATCCGGGGGTGCACCAGGCCGAACCATTGACAAAGCTGACAATCCAGAAGTTGGTTGCCCTTCGATTCCTCCAGACCGGTCACCCACCCTACCTCTTCAGCCAGTGCACACCGCTGCTCTTCCCACTGCCAAATCCTGAGCTCACTAATGTAAGGATTCGCCAATAACGCCAGAACTGGAAGCTGAATACATTGGCTCACTTAGAAGCCATCCAGGCCACCGCGGACGCTATGGAGAGGCAGCCTCACCTCCGTCTCACTGGAGGAGATGGGGATGACGAGGATGCTGAAGATGATGAAGATGCTGCAGATGATGAGGATGCCGGAGGTGACGAGCATGGTCCTGACCGGGGGCAGTCTGACGAGCAGCTGCGCCGCATTCTGACGGGAGGTACCTCCCGGGGGACCCAGAGGGACACCTCCACATTCTACGAGCGTCGTACATTACTGATCAAGTTCATGATGACAAATTTTTCTTTCTCGTGAAACTTACACTTATTATTTGCACATGAGTTTATGAAGTGCCGCTAGTTGTGGAATTGATTTTGGCCTCTAGGATATGCTCATAGCCCTGTGAGAATTTGGAGCCTGTGATTGTTTGGTTTTGAGTGAGTCACTGTATGATGTACCTCTAGAACTTGCTCTGGTTTCTGTCTCAAAACTGCAATAGGGGAGGTCAAGAACTTAGAAATGATTTTAGGCCATCGTTTCATTAGCCACGTTAAACCCAAACACTGTCCTACTACATACTCCTTTGTTAGCCCAGTTGTGCCTGAATACCTTTCTTTCTTAACCCGGATGATAGGAGGTGTGGATGGAGTTGTAAGGGTATCTGTTGATGATAGGTAGTGAGATTGTAGAATTTTGTGGTAGTATGTGTCCAGAAGCCTTGGGATAAACAAGTACAGTAGTCCAAACACTTTCGATGGACAAGTATGTTAGTATAAGTACAGTGCACAATGAGTGCATCAGTATTTTTGAACAAGTCAGTGTAATATATGTCCAAAAGAATTGTTTAGAGGGAAAAAAAATCGAGTAATGCACAAAATGTGCATGGTATTTGTGTTGGTTTTATAGAGTGTGCATAATTGTCTGCTAAAATTAGTAATGCACGAGAGTTATACATGTGATGTCGTTGTTAAATCCGAATCCTATGGAATTGCATTTATGGGATGCAACCTGTTCAGTTTAATTATGTTTATTATTTGAGTCCGTCAGTTATGGTATGTGATGAGGAGTACTTGAGTGAATGGAGTTATAAGGTTGTAATCATTCAGTCACTTAGCCAAATTTTCCATACCTCTCACCAATGTGCCTACATTATAACATAAACTAAGACCTTTTTGATCTTTGTTCTAGCATTCCCGAAAATCAGTGGAGAGTTTAGACAATGAGCAAGCCTATGGTAGGAAAGTTGTACAGTTGACAATTGAGAGTATACACTAGTCTTTCTTGCAGTTCGAGTGGAAAATTTGAGTGATACACTACTCTTATCTTGTGAGGAGCAGATTTCTAGTGGCCGAGATTTAAACTGTGATTGTTTGCACATTGTTGCAGTATTGGTGTGGGAATCGCAACCCCATGTTGTGTCTGAAACAATTTTTGATCGGTTAATGCACCCCTCGTATTTATTCTTTTCTATTTAAGTTCTCTTCATTGTTCGAGGACGAACAATAGTTTAAGTTTGGGGGGTTGATAAACACTCGTTTTGTGCATTTTACTTATGTGAATCTGATCACTTTTGACCATAGACTAAACCAATTTCTGAGGATTTTATGTGTTATTTATAGTCTTTAAAAGATTATTACGTTTGGGTTGGTTTGTGGTTGTTTATGCAGATTTCACGCACAATTAAACCATTTACAAGATTTGACTAAGTGTCATAGGGCCAATCGATGCTAACTTGCATCGGGAAAGTGAAGAAGTGAGAAAAGACCGAAGAAAAAGCCGAATTTCCATTCGTGACACATTTGGCAACCCAATTACACTTTCGGCGATCGCCGATTTTGTCTCCAGGTCGCCGATTTTGCATTTTCAGTCATTTCACTACGGCACAAATTCGGCGACCCAATCTCCTTTTCGGCGATCGCCGATTTTGTCTCTGGGTCGCCGATTTTGTAATTTCAGCTATTTTTCTACAGCTCTACTTCGGCGACCCACGCGCATTTTTGGCGATCGCTGATCGCGTTTTCTGGGTCGCCGAACGGGTTATTTTGAAGGGTTTTTGGGCCAAATCCCACATCTTCTCAGATTAGAAAAGGATAAGTATAAATAGAGGATCCCAGGACTCAAAAACGTTCCTTTTTCCATATTTTCGAGTTTCAAGGGCCAGAGAGAGCAAAAACAACACAAGACTTGAAGAGCAAGATTGAAGATTGAAGATCAAAGACCACGGGTTTTCAGTTTTCATGTTTTCCATTTTCTTGACTCTTTACTTGATTGTCTTCATGGGATTTAGCATGATTGGCTAAATTCCTTGTGGATTCTAGGGTTTTGAAACTTATTGACATTCATTCCATCGTTTATATGATTTGATTTTCCTTTTCCATTGATGTTTTAATTACGGCTGGGGTTTTCTTTAATTACAAGATATTGGCCATTGATTGTAATTCGAATTGGTAATTTTTGAACCGAGAGGTCTAAATTATTGATTAAGATGCAGAGTAATTAAATTTGATAGGTCAATTGTCCGAGAGGAATTTGAACTGTTAGAGAGTTTTTTAAATCTAAGGTTTTATCAAGAGTAAAAGTCCTTTTGCGCGTCCGAGAGGAGTCACTAGGTCGTTTATCTCCATTATGGTTGAGAGTCCGAGAGGGTCTCCTGATAACGATTATGAGATTAACTCACATCTTTGGAAATTAAATTGGAATGATTGTTTGATAGTTCTTCAAAGTGGATTACCCTGGGATCCTTCATTTGTCTACTTTTATGATTATTGCTCAGTTTTAAATAACCCCAAAATTTTTATTCGGATCGTCTAAATAGTAATAAAATAATTGTGCTTTAGTGCTTGAGTGTATTTCGAATCTGCAATCTTCGTGTTTGATAAATTATAAATTGCCCTCTGCAGTGGTCTGTACACTTGCAACTTTAGCGTGTTGAAAAATACGCTAGTAATGGCATTTCATTGTGATCTAGAAATACTGCAGTTTTGCTTATATATGACAGCATAACGGATTCCATTAAGGTCTTGCCTAGATACCTTAAGGTTCTTTGGTAGTATTATCCTAGCATGGTGACAGATCTGGATCTCGCATCTGACGGAACATTCTGACATTATTTTGTTGTGCTCGGTGTGTCTAAGTTAGCTTTCAACAACAATTTGTTGAGACGAGTAGTTGTTATCGATGCCATTCACTTTAAGGGAAAAAGCAAAGGCATCTTATTGGTTGTTGTTACGAAAGACGGCAATGAAAATATTTTCCCACTTGCTATTAGTGTTGGGCCAATCGAGAATGACGAGACTTGGTCCTGGTTTCTCACTCGATTAAGGATGTGTTTTGCAATCAGCGATCAATTGTTGATCGTATCAGACCAACACGTTAGCATTGAAAATGCAGTATATCCAGGAATAACACATGAGCTATGTTTTTATCATCTCCAGAATAAACTGAGAACCCACGGTTGAACCATCATGAAGTTGTTCCATCGGGTTGTTTATTCTTATTGTTTGTTGAGCTACACACAGGCTATGGATCAAATTTGACAATCAAAACCTATTGTTGTTGGGATTGTATACTAAAAACATTTATGATTAAGTGTATTCGTAAAAGTAAAATGTTTGATACACTGGTCTTCATAAGTGTGTCACATCAATGCCTCTAAACTTACTAATTTGGTTGCTTTTACATTTTTTTCTAGATCCGAATAAGGAAGACGTTCTCAAGAAATTTCACATTGCACGAAGTGTGCATCTTGCCTTCTTTCATATAAAAAACTTTGTATTCCTTTTGACCATGAGGATAACCCATAAAGATGCACATTCTCCTGTTTTCGGCAAACTTATCATTTTCTTTGTCCGTGTCTTTAGGATAAACCAGGCATCCAAAAGTTTTGAGATAGTTGTAGTTTGGTTTCTTTCCCAGTAATATTTCATAGGGGGTGCAGTTTTGTGAAACTTAAGAAGGCAACTTATTTATCAAATATGTTGTTGTTAAGACACATTCCCCCATAAAACTACAGGCAAATAAGCTTGGAATCGCAGTGCTCTTGCCATTTCTAATATGTGTCTATGTTTTCTCTCAACTGCACCATTCTGTTGAGGGGTATGAATGCATGAAGTTTCTAGTAAAATTCTACACTCCATGTAAAAATTTATCATTTCATGTGAGTGAAATCCCCCCCCCCAATTGTCCGTTCTAATACGCCTAACAACCTTCCCAAATTGTATCCAAAATAATTTGAGATACTTGCTAACTTCAAACTTAAATTTCAGCAAATATACCCAAACCCTGCGACTATAATCATCCACAACAGTAAGAAAATAATGAGTTCCTGTGAAGGAGGCAGTTTTGAATGGACCCCAAATATCGCAATGTATTAACTCAAAACAAGTTGTAATTTGAATAAACCGGGAACAAAAGAAGTTCTAGTTTATTTCGCTCTAATGGAATAATCACAAACTTTATTCATAACCTCACAAATTTCTTGAAACTTAACCTTTGAAGTATGCCCCAATCTTCTGTGTCATATGTCTGCATGAACCACCACAGAAAAAACACCACGAGAAATAGAAACAGGCTCCAAGAGATATAGACCACCACACTGCTTAGCCACTCCAATTGGGTTCTTCACGGCTAAGTCATGTATAACACAACGATCAGGAAAGAATGTCAAGGCACAATTCAGGTCCTTAGTTAATCGACTAAGAGAGAGAAGATTGCATGTAAAATCTGGAAAATGTAAAACATGATGCATTCTAAAGTCATTAGGAATTTCGACACTTCCTACACCATCAACTGGGATCCTTTCCCCATTTGGTATCCGTATAGGAATATATGTAAAAATGTTAGTCAAGGAATTAATGAGATTTCCATCATGTGTAATGTGTTCAGCAGCACCCGAGTCGATAATACAGGGCATGCATATATTGATCTTACCAGCCTTCAAGTTCCGGTATTAAGAAATTCCTTTAACTGGACAAGTTGTTCCTTAGTGAAGCCCTGGGCAATGTTAGAGTCTTTTGTAGCATTTGTATTAGTATACACCGCTGGACGCACTTGCGAGTGTTTCTTGATTACTCTTCCTTCTCTTTTAAGCGACTTATTGTTCTTCCTATTTTCCTGATACCCTACAATTTCATAACAAGTCTCAATGGTGTGCCAATATTCTCCACAGTTCCCGCATTGAGGTGGAGACGCCTTATCCTCATTTTCTTCCCGTCTATCAGGAGTTCCTTGCTGTTGAATCTGGAAAGTTGTGCCATCAACCACCAGATTTCTGGAACCAATGATCATCTGTTGTCTCTCATCTTCAACGACAAGGTGATATGCGACTCCAAGGTTGGGCAGAGGCATCATGCTTAAAATTTAGCTTCTAATGGTGTTGGATATGTCGTTAAGACCCATAAAAAATTTCGTAGATCCTTTCCTTCTCAATATTTTTTGCATATAACATTGGAATGTTGCAAGTGCAGTTCCCGCATGCACACGTCGGCATTGATGAGACTGAATCAATCGCATCCCAAATCCCTTTCAATTTAGTGTAACATGCCGAAACAGATAATCTATCTTGGCGGGTGAGGGTGAGATTTTGTTTCAACTCATACGCTTTAGGTGCGCTCTCCTTGAAAACCTTTCCCGCAAATTTTTCCATATTTCTTGTGCTGCTTTTGCTTGCTTAACGTTGTTCCTGACTTCCCTTTTCAAGGTTACAATTAGCCATCCCTTAACCATGACATTGCATCATTTTGAAAATAAAATAAAAGGAAAAATGCAAAAATAAAAATAAAAAAATGGAAAATACTGAAAAGGTTGGGTTACCTCCCAACAAGTGCTTTGTTTAATGTCGTAGCTCGACGATACCTTGGATCAAAGCCAGGGGATCGGGTCCAGACTCTCCGACCCTTAGCGTTCATCATGTAAACTTTACGGTCCTTGATGATGGTGGTGAGCTCGGATTGAGGAGGCTTAGTTGATAATTTCACTCCCTCGTTCCCGTGCTCGCACTCTATAGCCACGGCTTCTTCTTCATCGGACTCATCAGCTTCAGTGGTAGTGATCCGGTTGCACTCCGCCTTTCTCTTGCTCTTATCGATCACAAAGGTGATCTTTTCCTCATTGGCCCAGAGTGTAATTTCGCCGCCTCGACATTCAATGAGCGTGGCACTAGTATCGAGAAACTCACGCCACAGTATCATGGGCATGTTCTCGTCCTCCTTCATTTTGTGCACCACAAAATCTGCTGGGAAGTTCAGATGGCCCACTCGAATGAGCACATCTTCCAGAATTTCCTTTAGGCGGGATACAGTCCGATCTGCCATCTGCAAAGTGATAGTAGTGGGCCTTATCTCTCAAATTTTGAGGCGCTTATAAATAGAGTACGACATCAGATTGATACTGGCCCCAGTATAACACAATAATCTCTCGAAGGTATGTCCTCCAATCTCCACCGGGATAGAGAAGCATCTAGGGTCGCTTCTCTTGATGGGCACCTGCTTTTGTAGCAGCAGGCTGCACTACTCGTGGATCTTCACAGTTTCGTTCTCCATGAGCTGTTTCTTTCCACTCATCAGTTTCTGGAGGTACTTCATGTACCCCGGGATTTCCTTCAGTGCCTCGATCAGCAGAATATTTATGCTGACCTTCTTCAAGTTCTCCACAAATCTGGAGAACTTGGTTGCTTCACGAACCTCTAAAGGAATGGCATAGGAGGGATTGCATCTTCAATTTCTGCCAAATTTTTGCCCGAGATAGGCCTCAACTTCGACCGACGCAGGGGCACCTCGGTCGATGTCAAATTCTGCGCACTTCGATCGACGCCTTCTTTGTCGCTCAACTCTCCTCCAATCTCCTCGACTTCGATCAACATGAGACGTGCGTTGATCGAAGTTGAACGTCCAGTGGCGCAATTTTGCACCTCTTCAGCTTCAGGCTCGTCCAGAACCAACTCGGGACCCTTGTAACTCGTCCCAAATCTCAGTGTGATAACTTTGCATTCTTTTTGAACCCTCGGGTTCACCTTAGTTGTGCTTGGCAGCTGTCCTTGCTTGTGGTGAGCCCCAATAGTGTTAGTGATTTGACTGACCAGCGTTTCAACCATATGCAGGTGCTTTCCCATCCGATCGACCTTAGTGTGTACTCCAGTCGCTTCCTGCTCCAGCTTCCCAAACCGCTGGTCTGAGGCCTTAATGAATTTGGCCAACAGATCGTCCAAGTTGTCCTTCTTCTTTTCCACCACTTCTCCATTCTGAAATTCAAATCTCGGTAGTGGTAGCTCGGCTACCTCAGGGTGAGAGTTGGAGAAACCATGGTGGTTCCTCGGTGGATATTGATATCCCTCATTCCTTTGCTGGTGCTGGTAGGGGTATCCCCCTCTATTCAGATAGCTCACCTCCGTAGGAGCTTCAAGTTGCACCTATGCAACCGCAGCTATAGAAGCTCCCGCAGACAATTTGTCCAAATCCTCTCTCAGCTTCTCAACCTCAGTTTTGAGAGGATCTTCAGTCTCCACTTTATCCACAACCTTAATTAGAGGCTTCCTCGGGTTCGCCCATTTTTTAGTGTGGATCGCTATCTTCTTAAAAAGCTTCAGTGCTTTCTTTGCAGATTTGCTCATGATAGACCCCCCAGCAGCATTGTCAACGGACTCTTGAGTCCTCTCGTTCATCCCCCGGTAGAAGATGTGAGCCTGCTCCTCTGGATCGACTCCATGACCGAGGCAACTCCTGAGCAGTTCATTGAACCTGCTCCATGCTTCAAACAGTGACTCGTCCACCCTCTGATGGAATTGTAGAATCTCCATCTTCCTCTGAATGATGCCAGTGTAGGGTTTTTCCGTGAACCGAATCACCAAAACCAATTTGAACCGGATCGATTTATGGATAATGCACATAATCTAAATTCACAAAACCCTAGCATGCTCCAATAAATTTAATGCATATTTGTGGATTGAGAGATTACCATAATTCCGTCGTCTCTGTACCGATCTTTTGCGTTTGAATTCCAAACTTCAATTCAACCACGCAATTCGATTTCTCTGCGGAAACAAAAATTAGAATACTAATTTCTAGAGAAAAACAAAAATAAAGAAAAGGGAAGAAGAAATATGTTGTTCTCCAGATTAGATCTTCAGATCTGTGTCCCGGTGCTGATCAGATCTACTACTTGTGAGGACTCCGTAGATCTGTGGCTTGAGCAGAACCAGAATTCGAAAATTCTCCTCCTTTCTTCTCCAGATTGACGCCCACTCTCTCTCCCTCTAGGTTTAGTGTGTTTCAACTATGTTATGAAGTGGCTAGGGTTTAAGAGAGTGAGAGGTCTATTTATAGACCTAGGGTTGTAAAACCCTAGTGGGCTCATGGGCTCAATTCAGCACACTTATTGGGCCAGACCTGGGACCTAATGCAAATAATAAAGTGGGCCAATAAATTAATTAATTCTCATGTCCACAACCCAGGACACAATTAATTAATTAGTATTAATTCTTTTTCACCACGGAATTAATACTAACCTACCCCTTTATTACCACGTTATGAGAACGGGCTGCATTAATTGAGAATCCCCATATTTAAGGTTACCGGACATCCATTAATTAATCGGAGCCTCTGACAAGCTCTAACTACAATTAATTAATATCTTATAATTCCTGAGTAGTACCACTCAAACCTTATCACTCGTGCCTGAAATTAATCAGCCTGCAGGACTTTGGCACGATGAATGTTATTGAGCTCCTTAGGGAATGTCCCCATCCTATTACTCGGATATGGTTACCTAAACCCAGTCTCAGGCGGTACTACACGAACTGCTGTTACCCAAGATGTGGATATACGAGCACGTTACGTAGGCTCTCCACCATGGCAAGTCAAAGCAACAGTCAACCCGCGCAAACCCCTGAACCTTCGTTAGGGTTTGGACTCAATCAATATAACGAGATCTTGTATTCGCTGATGTCAGACAGATAAATACATCTCACTGCGGTCCATCAATACGCCACCTCTGCGTACCAGCATGTCAAGTAACCAAGACAGACTACTTATTCCGACAATACCTCAGCCATCCGGACATACGTATCCTCATACGCTGTCTCGGTTGTGATCAGGTTTATATCTCACTAGGTCAAGTGATCATACTGTCTTCTGCGATCTACAACACGCCGTATGATCGTCCCTATCGGTGAGACAAGAGGATACCATTGTTCATACATGTAAGATTGTTAACAGATAGGAGAAATAAACCGTTGTATACTCATTATAATAAATGCTTTCAGTATACAAAACCCATCAATCTCCCACTTATACTCAAAGCATAACTAAGCTATTACAGAGTATACAGTCCGTCTATCTAGTCTGCTGTCTCTTTAACCACTATCAGTGGTCTGCATCCACCTCAGACCCAGCTCATGAATATGGTTTTCGTAAACTTTCTGCGGCAAGCTCTTTGTAAATGGATCAGCAAGATTGTCAGCAGTGTCAATCTTCTTAATCAGCACATCGCCCCTCGATACGATTTCTCATATGATATGGTACTTTCTCTCTATGTGTTTGCTTGCCCTGTGAGACCGCGGTTCCTTTGAGTTTGCCACTGCACCAGCGTTATCACAATAAATTGTGATGCTCCTCGGCAAACTCGGGATCACGCCCAACTCTAAAAGGTAGTTCCGGAGCCATACCCCCTCTTTCGAGGCATCGGAGGCGGCAACATATTCCGCCTCCATGGTGGATTCAGCAATGCATTTCTGCTTTGAGCTCCTCCAAGATACAGCTCCACCTCCCAGGGTAAACACATATCCTGAGGTTGATTTCTTCTCATCCTGGTCCCCTTGGAAATCCGAGTCTGTATAACCCACAGGGCACAAATCCTCACTTTGATAAACTAGGCAGAAATTCCTAGTTCTTTTCAAATACTTGAGGATGTGCTTTACAGCAGTCCAGTGCGCCTGTCTAGGGTTAGACTAATATCTTGCTACCATGCCAACGGCATAACAGATATCTGGCCTGGTACACAGCATCGCATACATGAGACTACCCACAGCCGAAGCATATGGTACAAGACTCATCTCGTCTTTCTCCCGCTGTGTCTGAGGACACTGCCCACTAGAAAGACGAACGCCATGTTTGAAAGGTAGCAAGCCTTTCTTGGCGAGTTGCATGCTGAGTCGGGCTATCACAGTGTCCACATAGGATGCCTGGGATAAGCTCAACATTCTTCTCTTACGATCTCGTAAGACCTTAATACCAAGAATGTAGCCAGCTTCTCCCAGATCCTTCATTTGGAACTGTTCGGACAACCAAACCTTGATTTCGGACATCACTCCCTCGTTGTTTCCAAATAGGAGTATGTCATCAACCTATAGTGCAAGGAAGACCACGCTCCCACTGACACAAAGTCGGTAAACACAACTTTCATTTTCCAACTGTGCAAATCCATAGGATTTGATCACATCATTGAAACGTAAGTTCCACGACCTTGAAGCTTGCTTAAGTCTATACAAGGACTTCCTAAGCTTCCAGACAAGATGTTCTTCGCCTTTGCTTATGTAACCCTCGGGTTGCTGCATATAGATGTCTCTACCTTCTTCAAGGTAACCGTTTAGAAAAGCGGTTTTGACATCCATCTGCCAGATCTTGAGGTCCATATGCGCAGCTATGGCAAGGAGTATCCGGATGGATTTGAGCATGGCTACGGGTGAAAAGGTTTTGTCATAGTCAATGCCCTCTTTCTGACTATAACCCTTTGCCACCAGCCTGGCTTTAAAAGCCGTGATCTTTCCATCCGCCCCTTTCTTTCTCTTGTATACCCATTTGCACCCTATGGCCCTAAAGTCATCCGGCAAATCCATTTTCTGGTATACATCCATAGCAGTTATGGATTCAATTTCAGAATCCATGGCGACACGTCATTTGGCAACATCCTTGTCCTGCACTGCCTCTTCGTAAGTCAGTGGGTCAGAGTCCTCATGTCCGTCTTTCGGGCTCAAGTCCGAAGACTCACCCACGAACATGTACCTTTACGGCTGGAAAATAACTCTCCCACTACGACGAGGCATCGGTGCCGTGTCAGTAGTAGGTGCAGTGACTTGTGATCCTGCACCTTGCACTGGAGAACGTGTCTGTGGTGCTGTACCTCTCACAGGTGCACCCACATCTACACGTTCCCCTTCCCTTGGAATTGCATTCTCGTTCTCAATTTCTTGAAGAACGATATCACTCCTTGACCTGTGATTACTCACATACTCGTCCTCAAAGAATCTAGCGTTGGTGCTAACAACGACTCTTTGACTCTCAGGACAGTAAAAGTAACCACCTTTCGTTTGTCTGGGATACCCTATGAACAGCATTACTTTTGACCTGCTTTCTAACTTATCAGGTTCCATCGACAGTACGTGTGCCGGACAGCCCCATACTCTAAACTTGCACAAACTAGGTTTGCGACCAAGGAAGAGCTCAGAAGGCGTCTTAGGAACTGATTTAGAAGGCACCACATTAAGCACATAAGTTGTTGTCTCCAATGCGTAGCCCCAAAACGAAATTGGTAAGTTTGCATAACTCATCATTGATCTTACCATCTCTAGAAGAGTTCTATTTCTTCTTTCAGCTACACCGTTTTGCTGGGGAGTACCCGGTGCAGTCCACTGGGATGTAATCCCATTTTCTGACAAATATTGCAGGAACTCGTTACCGAGGTATTCGCCACCGCGGTCATCGCAGCGACTTGATAGTTTTCCCGACCTTCTTTTCTACTTCAGCCTTGAACTCTTTGAATTTCTCAAAGCATTCAGACTTGTAGCGAAGCAGGTAAATGTATTCGTACCTTGAGTAATCGTCAATGAAAGTGATGAAGTACTCGTACCCTCCACGAGCCTGCATGGACATCGGTCCACATAAGTCAGAATGGATCAATTCCAACACTTCCTCTGCTCGAGACTGACTAGCCTTAAAAGGCCTAGTTGACATCTTGCCCTCGATGCAGGATTCGCAGACTTGATAAGGTACAGCTCGGACTAGGTCCAATGTACCGTCATCTGCAAGTCTTTGAATCCGCTTCAAGCTGATGTGACCCAGTCTCAAGTGCCAGAGATATGTAAGATCCTCATCAGAAGAAGTAAATTTTCTCTTTCTAGGAATATCAATTACGGATGAATTACATGCAATACTTGCGGAAGACTTATGATTACAGTTAACAACATAGAGAGAATTATTCAACATTCCACGACAGATAACACCGTTATTACCAATGATAGAAACACCACTATAAAAAATAACTGAATATCCATCAACATAAAGTTTGGAAACTGAAATAAGGTTTCGCCAAAAATCCGGCACGTACGAAACATCTCTCAAAGTTAAAACAGAATCATCAAAGAACGAGGTGAAATCTCCAATGGCAGCTGCACTCACTTGTGTGTGCTGCGTTCCCCATTGAGATGGTAACCTCGTCATTCTTCAACACCCTCCTCGGTGTGAACCCCTGCAAAATGTAACAAACATGATCAGTAGCTCCAGTATCCACTACCCACGAATGAGTAGAAACTGATGCTAAACATGTTTCCGTTACAAATGCAAATGACGTACCTTGTCCCTTGGCATTCGGACAATCCACCTTTCCGCATCCAGCACACTCGTTCTTCTTTGGAGTGACCTTGAATCTCTTCCCCTTCCTAGACTTGCTATCACTGCCTGTTTCCTGAACTTGCTCTCAGCACCATCGTCTCCAACCTTAGAGGTTGTCGGTACTAGAACCAGACAGAACAGGTTTCCGTGCTCGCATGGTAGACTGCTCCACTACAAGGTCCTCAAGCAGCTAATGCAGAACATACTCTCCCTTTGCAGCAGCAACTACCTTAAAGTCATAATAGGATTCCGGAAGAGAATTCAAGATAATATCAATCTCGCCTTGCGCACTGATATTACCACCCCGCACAGTAAACTGTCTCATGAGATCAATCACAGACATCATGTGCGTAGTCACTGAACTATCCTCAACCATCTTCTTGCACACAAGATTGTTACAAGCTTACAGTTAATAGTTCGCTCCACTTTGCCAAAAGTTGTCGAGAGTTCCTTCCAAAGCTCTCCAGCCCTTTCGAGGTGCTCATACTTATGCCTTAATTCTCTAGACAGGGAACCCGTGATGAGCCAGAAGCAAACTCATCAGCATCCTCCCATCTTTCATAGAATTCAAGCTCAAGCTCGCATACTCCTCTTTGAGAGCGCAACAGTGGATCCATGTAAAGAACATGTGCTTGATTTTTCAGATACAGGATGTGTTTGATGCAGAAACTCCATTCATGGAAGTTTGGACCAGTTAGAGGATTGAGAGCAAGTATATGATCGACATTAGACATAGACATATCTGAAACAATAAAGAATCTTAAATAAGAACATACATGTAGAACTTCGAAAACAAATGCATTGAAAACCTTTTAATAAATCAAATGCAAATGTTTTCCACTAATTGCCCAAGAGTTCCCATCGCAAGCTACACTCGTAAGCGTTTACGATGTCACTCTCAACCAGAACTGCGGGTTTTAAGCCCCAATCCATTTAATTTCACTATCATGTCATGATGCTTTTGACACTAGAAATTAATAATTAGTGAAAACCTTAGACCAAGCCATCTCTCAAGAACAGGGATGCAATTCTTGCATTATATTCTAAGATGCTTCTAAGCAATTAACCACAAATTTAATTCTAGCCAAAAGAGTCAGTTTAGCATGGCACGTAACCATACCGCACAGCCCTTAAAGCTTTTGTTATCTATAATTTAAATCAATCCTAGAATACTTGTGAAAGAGATCTACGCAACCTACACTCGTAGACGTCTACGCAAAACCCTCCCACTATTCACATGATTTAAATTGTTTGTCTAGAAATCCCAACAACTGTACCCATGCACCTCTAGGAACTAGCAAGCTACACTCGTAGACGTTTACTAGAACGAGAGATACATTTACAGCCTAGGACCGCTTTGTGGAGGTCTAGTGATTTTAATTAAAAAATCTGCTTAGTATTTTTTCTTTTAAAAGGTTTCTTTATGCGCACACATAATTTCTTTGTCATTATATTTTCCAAATTTTTGCATGTAATAATAAAAGTCCAAAAATTCCTAAAATATAATCCAACAAGAAATTAATCACATAAGCATGCTTGGAAAGCTGTAAATAATAAAAGCGATAAATCATGTTTTTCCTATTATCTACACATGCTTAATTGTGCACATAAATAAATCACATATCATACGAGGACAATTAAGGCAAACAAAAATTCCTCGTGGCCCCACAAAAATAGAAAAAAAATATCTATCTATTACAATTTCAATTTGAATTAATTTGAATAATTCCAAATCTTTTTCAAATCTTCAAGGGCCTCCAAAATTGATTCACCAAACCCTAGGGTTTACACAGGATTGCACAAACTACCAAAAACACGAGCCACCGCGACGGGACAGCAGCAATCGACGACAGCCACAGCCGCCGTGCGCCCCGCGCGCTGCTGCCGTGCCCCGCGCGCTGCTGCCGTGCCGCGCGCCCCCGTGCACCCACGTCTGCCTCGCACGCGCACAGGCCGCGCGCCATGGGTGCTGCCCGCGCGCGCCGCACGCCCCGACCGCGTGCCTGCCCTGCGCCGCCGCCGTGCTCCGTCTTCGTTCTTCGTCTCGACCCGTCCAATTACACAATTTGAAAAATTACAGAAAATCTATTCTATTACAATTTTTCAAATCTACACTAATCACGGATTTTCTCGTGATTTTACAAAAACAATTCAGCCCTACACAGATAAACCACCGCGGGCTGAATCAACGGGTTGCCACGAGGAACAAAAACCAACATCCACAAAATAAAAAATTCATACACGCATATCGAATTTAATTATGAACAACAAAGCCATAAATCAAAAACCTGGCTCTGATACCAATTGTAGGGTTTTTCCGTGATCCGAATCACCAAAACCAATTTGAACCGGATAGATTTATGGATATTGCACATAATCTAAATTCACAAAACCCTAGCATGATCCTATGAATTTAATGCATATTTGTGGATTGAGAGATTACCGTAATTCCGTCGTCTCTGTACCGATCTTTTGCGTTTGAATTCCAAACTTCAATTCAACCACGCAATTCAATTTCTCTGCGGAAACAGAAATTAGAATACTAATTTCTAGAGAAAAATGAAAATAAAGAAAAGGGAAGAAGAAATATGTTGTTCTCCAGATTAGATCTTCAGATCTGTGTCCCGGTGCTGATGAGATCTACTACTGGTGAGGACTCCGTAGATCTGTGGCTTGAGCAGGACCAGAATTCGAAAATTCTCCTCCTTTCTTCTCCAGATCGGCGCCCACTCTCTCTCTCTCTAGGTTTAGTGTGTTTCAACTATGTTATGAAGTGGCTAGGGTTTCAGAGAGTGAGAGGTCTATTTATAGACCTATGGTTGTAAAACCCTAGTGGGCTCCTGGGCTCAATTCAGCACACTTATTGGGCCAGACCTGGGACCTAATGCAAATAATAAAGTGGGCCTATAAATTAATTAATTCTCATGTCCACAACCCAGGACACAATTAATTAATTAATATTAATTCTTTTTCACCACGGAATTAATACTGACCTACCCCTTTATTACCACATTATGAGAACGGGCTGCATTAATTGAGAATCCCCATATTTAAGGTTACCGGACATCCATTAATTAATCGGAGCCTCTGACAAGCTCTAACTACAATTAATTAATATCTTATAATTCCTGAGTAGTACCACTCAAACCTTATCACTCGTGCCTGAAATTAATCGGCCTGCAGGACTTTGGCACGATGAATGTTATTGAGCTCCTTAGGGAATGTCCCCATCCTATTACTCGAATATGGTTACCTAAACCCAGTCTCAGGCGGTACTACACGAACTGCTGTTACCCAAGATGTGGATATACGAGCACGTTACTTAGGCTCTCCACCATGGCAAGTCAAAGCAACAGTCAACCCGTGCAAACCCATGAACCTTCGTTAGGGTTTGGACTCAATCAATATAATGAGATCTTGTATTCGCTGATGTCAGACAGACAAATACATCTCACTGCGGTCCATCAATACGCCACCTCTGCATACCAGCATGTCAAGTAACCAAGACAGACTACTTATTCCGACAATGCCGCAGCCATCCGGACAGACGTATCCTCATACGCTGTCTCGGCTGTGCTCAGGTTTATGTCTCACTAGGTCAAGTGATCATACTGTCTTCTGCGATCTACAACATGCCGTATGATCGTCCCTATCGGTGAGACAAGAGGATACCATTATTCATACATGTAAGATTGTTAACAGATAGGAGAAATAAACCGTTGTATACTCATTATAATAAATGCTTTCAGTATACAAAAGCCATCAGACAGAGGGTGGAAAGAATTTTGAGAGGAATTCAGCTCTCAATTCCTCCAAAGTCCGGATCCTGCTGCAGTCAAGTCCGGTGAGCCAAGATTGGGCTTGATCCCTCAGTGAAAATGGGAAAGCCTCAGTCGAATCACATCCTGCCTGACTCCGTTTTTTCTTGATGGTATCGCAAACTTCCAAAAATATCCGCATGTGTGTATAGGGATCCTCCACAACTCTCTTTCTTGCCTTCTTCGTGCAGCCTCTCTTTCAATCTCTCTTTCAGCTGTCAGCTGCCGAACTGTCTCTCGCATCTGGTGCATCTCCCGAATGAGAGTCAGAGTATCCCCGCTGTAAGTTGTCCATCAGTGTTCTCCAGTGGGGGCATATTCGGGTCAACCTCCTGTGGGTTTCGAGCTTCCAGTGGATCCATCTTTTCTTTCCGATTTTTCTTCCGGCACAAAGTTCCTATCTCAGGGTTGAAAGCTTCAAGCGGCTTCCCTTGCAACCTAGTGTTCATGCACCACCTTAAAGAAAAAATCGAAAAAAATCAGCTCGGCATCGACCGACATGGGTGAGTGTCGATCGACGCACATAAGATCTCGACGTCGATCGACGCGGCAGGCGTCGATCGTGGTCGCAAAGAAAATCACCCAAAAACACATGCACACAAAAAATAATAATACAAAACTCAATCCAGCAAATCCTAGAATAAACTAGAAACAAAATAATATCTAAAAATTCCCCGGCAACGGCACCAATTTGGTCACTGTAAAATTCTACAGATTAATTGCAAAACAATGACAAATAAATTTATAAGAGTACCCTAAGGTTTTCGAACCTAGAGGAACTGTGTAACGAAATTATTTCATGTAATAGCCCACGATCCTAAGATCTATTGTTTGAGTCAACAGAATTCAGGGTTTTGTTTTGAAAAGTAAAGATAGCAATGCGGAAAATTAAAGAGTTTGGGAAATCAAATGAAAGGGACATAGACTCTGGGGTGAACTATCAATCAGAATACATGTACATTGATTAACTTGCATTGGTGGGAAATCATAATATACTACAATTTCTTGGTCAGACAATTACAGCCTAGGTTACTAGTATGTGAATGTATATGCTTTGTCGGCCTCAATAACACAGTACTAATCAACCTTTTATAACTCCACGGATTAAACCCTACGATTACTATCTTCCCCTATGACAGATATTCTAATTGTATTCGAATTCCTTTTCCTGTTATTAATTTTCTCTTTTCAGTCCTTCAATTAACAACTATAAACCTAAAATCAATTTTATCTTTCGATCTTATTAATTCTAAATCCTAATAATTAAAACAGGAATTCAAAACCAAGCAATTATTGTTAATCAATTAAGCATGCATCATGGATTGATATTCGAACCCGCTAGGGTTTCTAGCCACTCATCGCAGTTAGAAAACCAAAACAAAACATATTATTAAAGTGCATAAAAATAACTTACAAAAATAAAGGTTTGTGCTGGAAAATAAAGGTTGTTGAATGCTTCAAAGATCCAAGGCTGAATGAATGATAAAAGATGATATATGATGATAAAAGGTGAATAAAACTCAAATTTTCTAGCTATTTATAGGAGTGGATGTGTATCCTATCAAGTCTAGGGCTAAAGATCTGATTT
The DNA here is from genome assembly GCA_026898455.1 of Plectranthus barbatus. Taxonomy (NCBI): domain Eukaryota; kingdom Viridiplantae; phylum Streptophyta; class Magnoliopsida; order Lamiales; family Lamiaceae; genus Plectranthus; species Plectranthus barbatus. The sequence continues at coordinate 114,356 of JAPKLW010000914.1, read as the reverse complement.
GATTCGAATTTACTCAAAAATTCATCAGATTGGGACATGCGTCGACCAAGGTGAATTGGCATCGATCGATGCGCGTGTCTTCATGTTGACTGAAGTCGATGATCCGTCGGTCGAAATCGATCCTTCATCTCCTCGTCTCTTCGGCGCGGTCTCACGGTTTTGGCCATAACTCTCACTTTCAAACTCCGATTGACCCGATTCTAGTTGCGTTCGAAAGCTAACTCGAAGCTCTATCCATTGCCATGCTCCAATAGCCCGAATTCCTTGTGTGGAGGAACCCTTCACTGCTACTTTTGCACTTCAACTGCTTTCAGAACGGTTTTCCAGTGAATTTAAGCCCAAAACCTGCAAAAACACACCACGACAAGCATAACACCACATATAATAGACTCATGCATGGAATGTATATATAAACTCAAGAAAACTACATAAAATAGTAAAAAATAATATAGATAAGTAAGTGAAATAATGAACTTATCATGTATCTAATCCATAGATTTATAGGATTTATCCATATTGGATTAGGATTTTGATAGATTTAGATCTTTAGTATATTATGATTGAATTTCTTACGTACATATCTGCAAATTTCTTCCTATAAATACCCTGCATTGTCACCATTGTAATTAAACTCGTCCAAACACATATAGCTGTTATGAGAGACTGGATAGTTTATATAAAGAGAGAATAGGAAAACTTTGTAGCCCTATTTATTATTCTTTGTCTTGAATAATATATTTTTTTATAAATTTGAAGAGTGGACGTAGAGCACAAATTCGAATACTATAAATCAATATCATGTTACTTACATTTTTATTTATTATTTATACTTGAAATTGCTTCTACTCACAACAAATTATGTAATCAGTCTATATTTGGATCATGAAAAAAAATAAAAACTGAAGTTCGAATTATAACTTTAGATCGATTGCACAAAAAAATTAAAGTAACATATTATTGTACACGTAATTATCTAGTATGTAAATAATAAATTAAAGTAATTTATTATTGTGTATATATAGAAGACACATTTAAGTTTTTTTAGTTGCATATAAAATGCTTAAGTTATTACTACACAATTAATACATCCATTTTCATATAATGTAATATATGTATGGCGAGATTGAATTGTTTATTTTCATGATGAATATAATTTTATAGAATAACAAAATCTATCTACTCAGCAGCTTTACAAAAAATTAGTCAATATTACATGATACATGTATATTATATTATTATTCACAATTAACATTATCCTTATGATTTTGCTCCATATCCGATAATAGAGAGAAAGTAGCAATAGAAGTCCTGGGCAAATTATTTTATGAAAAAAGATTTAACAAAAATAGCAAAGTCAAAAAGAGGAAACAGTTCTGAAAATATTTGTTCTGTTTAAAGACAGTTTTACCCTCCCGTATTCTCGAAATTATTCCCAATCAATTATGAAGTCCATTTCTGACGCCAGAGAAACATAAGCGTATAATATATATTTAATTCTTATATAATTTTGGATTATATTTATGATATTTTTTATTTAGAAAATAAAATTTTTTAAAAATAAAAAAAAAAGTCAAACCACATATATTTTCTCAGTCCCAAGAAATTTCCAAAACAAATAAAATGCAAATATAAGAAATAAATATCCATACATTATATTTGTACACAATTCATGAGTCCTCACCAGTCGCCTCACAACAACGATTTCAGTGAGCGAGCTTTAATCGGCTTTCTCACCCTTTTCTTCTTCCCATCATCTCTACTCTCATCTTCGTCTTCCTCATCCTCATCGTCATCCTCGTACTCCACAAAATCGAAATCCTCGTCGCCGATGCGGGAGACCCACTGCACTTCAACGTTAGCGTCGCCGATATTTTTAGACTGGTAGTGGCGACTCTCGCCCCTACGCTTGCCCCAGCTGGGCCCGAAGCCCGAATAGTAATAAAACTCGTATGGATTGGACGAAGAGGATGCCGGAGCCTTCTTGGGCCGCGTGCGCCGCTGAGCTTCTGCGGTGGCCGGCGTGATGGATGATTTCTTGGCGGCGCCATGATGAACGTCGACGCCGTAGCTTTTAACCAAGGGAGAGTGGTGCTCGCATAGCGAATTTGATATCCCCTCCGCCACCTCCCTCCGACACTGCCAGCTCTTCCCATCCGTCTTGCAACACATAATAATAGCTCCCTCGTTTTTCACTGGTGGCGGCGCAATATCCTCCCCCTCCTCCTCCGTCTTACGCGCTGCGGCGGGTTGATATTCCGATCGCCGCGGAGAACTAAGCCCCCTATTATCCAAACCCAACTCAACTCCAGTTGATGTATAATAGAATAGAATGACTGGGCTTTTACCGTGATATATGAAATTTCTCGTCATTTCAGAAGAATATGTGTATATATATGTCGACGAATAAAAGGGAGATTTTCATAAAAATACTGTCGGGATCATAAACCCTAACCAAATTATCAAGAAACGATAATGCCGGAAAAATAAACAAAGAAAATGCTTAAGACTATTCAAATTCAATAAAGAGCCAATGGATTACCTCTCAGCAACTGAGACGAAGCATTCCGAGCTCCCATTTCCAACACGACCACCGCTCCCATTCACCTTCACATAAACAATCCGATTTCGAGAAACCAAAGACAAAAATTAAAAAAGAAAAATATAAAGAACAAAAGCTAGGAAAATCCCGAATTGCTAATGCTAGATAAACGCAACAAATTAAACGATTAAGATTTCCTGCAGAACCCTAGCGGTGGGGGAGGAGGAAACCCTAGAGATACGGGCAGAAAAATGCAGAAGAGTTGAACAAACATAATAGGCAGGCGCCGGCAGATCTGCGGCCATGAGGGATAGGGAGGTGGCTCAGGGGAGATATTAACCAACCTGGGACGGCGGAGGAGGCGACGACGGTGGAGAGAAGGTCATGACGTCCCACGGAGACTGATTGAGCTGACAGACATGAGCTTGGACAAGGGTGTCCGGCTTCAGAGACGACGAAGCATATAGCAGTGGGGAGATCTTGGCGTGCTTGCGTATTCTCATGGATGGACGGGGAAGAGGGTTGAGGGAGGGAGGGGGGCGCTCAGCACGATGAAGTAGATCCAAAATTCGCTTTTGTTTTTATTATTACTGATTTTTTTTATTATTATTTTCTCCCTCTCTCCATTTATTTACATATATTATGTGTATTTATTTAAGAATCAAGTTTTTTAGAATATTTACAATTTATTTTATTTGTTGGTTGCAGGGAACTCATGGTCCCACTCCTCACAACCAGTGGGACTGGGAACATTTTTATTTACTCTTGGTTTCAATTTTCATTTGTGATTATTAATCTTGAACATTATTATATATTTACCTCTGATAACATTAATTAAATAATGAGCTTGATTTGATTTACATAAATAGTTAAATACAGTTGTTGCGATGCACAAGTTGAGAGAATAAGCATGAGAAATAACTTGCGGTAAATTAAATGAATATGATGATATCACATGACAATCAAATAAACGAGGATAGGATTCATTGAAAAAGAAGATTAAAAAACAAAGTTAAATATTCCAAAGGAAAATGGCATGATTATAAATACAAATTATAAATATATGTCTGTGACTAAGTACCAAACACAATCCAATAAAAGGTAAATATAAATTAAAACAGATAATATTATATTAGTAGGAGGAAACGCTCGTACAACTAAGTGAAACTAAAATTCGAATCTTTACAAATATATTCATATTGTTATTAGAAAAAGCTGATTATTTTATAACCCTTGTATCATGATAGGCAAACAATAATCAAGTTTGGATGATTAACAGTTTTTAGACAGTTTAATTTGTAGAGTTTTTTCAATAATCAAAAGTTATAATAATTTCAACTTGAGTTATTTAGAATCATTAATGTGCATACAACTTGAGCAAGGGTGGGTTCATAAAAAGAAAAATGAATATAGCCACTTAAAGAAAGTCTTATGGATTAATTTTTAATTATACTTTAATATTATGTATCGTATTCATTATTACTAATGCATGCTACATTTATTAAATAATGCAGCTATATTATTAGCTAAGAGTGGTAAATTCCAAACGACCAAAAAAAAAAAGGGAAATTAGACAGGCCTTGCTGTATAATTGTAGACCTGATTAAATTTGGGTTGGCCCGACCCAGAAAAGCAAATTTCCCATTAGGCCCGATTAATAACTTTAACCATAAGTTCCTACATCGGAAAGCCCGGTCCCAATTTATGATCCGGCCCGACCCATATCATTGGATTGCCTGATGGGTTTAGTTTGGGCCCAGCTCGATACACCCATTTCAGCTTCGCTAATATTATATATACATGTATATAGGGAATACATAGGGATAAGGATGTCAAACGGGCCAACCCGCCGAGTTTCGAGTCAGCCCTATGTATAGGGTATAGTTGAAATGAATAGTGTATTGTTTAAGTTTATCTCATTCATTATTAAAGTTCTTTAACTTAATAAAAACTTATTCTAGCATAAATGAACCTTTCAAATTTAGAATATATTAAAAAAATATAATTCAATTTTAAGAAAAAACTTATTTATTCAATAAATAAAATCATATTCGAATTCGACCTTTTTTATATATATCGGCGAAGACTAATCATATTTGTTACTCTTAAATTATGAAAATATTAATTTTATAAATTGATAGTTATATATTTCAAACTGACAAACTTGCGATAGACACGCCTAAACGGTTTAGGCGGGTTTTATCCATACCACTACAAGAAAAAAGCTAATAGAAGACGCGGAATCTGCGTCTTCTATTAAAAGATTCCGCTTCTTCTATACATGTGTAGTCTATCAAAATTCACTAATAGAAGACGCGAAATTCCGCGTCTTCAATTACCATATAGAAGACGCATAATTCCGCGTCTTCTATAGGTACATAGACGATGCTAAGATCCGCGTCTTCTATAGGCATAAAGACGACGCAGATGTTCGCGTCTTCTATATCATGTCGTCTATATTCTTATAAAAGATGCAAAATTGCGCGTCTTCGATATGCTTATTGAAGACGCGACCATCCGCGTCTTCTATTGGTTTTTATTTATTTTTTTTTTCAATTTTTAAAAACCTGTAATTATAATAATTCATAAATAACAACAATAACATTGATGGCAACAAATATATAAATCTTCAATTTTTGTCACTAATAATTATAACAAAATGAAATAGTACAAAAGTTAAGAATAAAAATTCCTACGAAAATTAAGTGTTTGCTAACTAAAATTGAAGTCTTTTAGTCTATGCTAAATCTTGCAGCTTGATCAAAGTGTTTGATGACAATCCATAGACCAAGATTAATCAAGGGGCCTTCAGAGTTTAAGAACCTGCAACATTCACAGTAGAAAAAAGAATCATAAGCTTAAACTGAATAAAATGGGGGCAAGAATGTGAGGAAAATAACATCAGTTAATATTTTTTTAAACATAAAAGGACTTGGTCTGAAGGGGGTTGGCCTTTGAAAAATGTTTGACATAATAGAATTCCACAAAATTGTATGAGAGAACTCAACAGCAGCGCAAATACTTACTAGGAGAAAGAATAAACTCACTCCGACTAAAATAAAGCATAGCATGAACAAAACACAACAAGCATTATATTTATTTATCATGTGAAGCTGAGATGACATTAGCAAATTTATCAATAATACAACATAGAAATCTGAGATTGAGAAAAATAATCACATAAAAAGATAACTCAAACATACCAACATACCTCAATCCAAATAAGTTTGGACAAAGTCACACCAATCCTTACGAACTTCATCAATTTCACTTCGACGATACATTTGTTGATTAAACTATTAAAAATAGAAGCACAAAGATAATCAATAGTTGCAAGTAATGAATACGTTAATAGGTTAGAGTTGAATCACATTACCATATCTGTCAACGGAAGCAAATCATGAATGCCGTCAATGATATCTTTCATATAATGCATGACATAATAGCCACACTGCTTTTCATCGGGCTGTTGTGGACACTGTATGATCATCATTTTAGAAACAGTTAATGCTTTAATATACAATTTTAACAAGTCAAGTAAGACACATTTACCCTGACGACTTCCCAGTCAAAGTTAGCCCCTCTTCTTCCTATCGAAACTTTGAATATTTTCATAGTCCTGCATTATAATAAAATAAAGAAGTGAAACTAAATATGGTCTATCTACTTCGTTAATTTAAATATAAACTTACATGTCCATTATATCTCTCCACTCAGCATAATGAATTTCGTTATCCAGAGGATCCAGTACATACACCTTGTCACCATGTGCATCAATCACCAGAAGGATCCAATGATAACTAGTTTTAAAGTCAAAAAATGGTGATTGAATTTTCCCAACAATAATAAATATAAACATTGTATATTCACGTACCCGACGTTGCATGGCACAAAAATAAGCTGATTCCGTGATGTTCTCATCAACCTTCGTCCTACATGATTGGCCTTTTCTACCGATTTATTGTTGGTTGAGACAACATATGGATCAACAAATCGAATTTTTTTAGAAGGTTCGTGTTCGCACACACCTTATACAAGTGCCTGCATATTCTCACATTGATCAAGTTACATTAAAACAATATTGTATATACTGATACAACAAATAAAAAAATAGTTAAAATAAAACTTACAATATATAAAGTGATATGCATCCTACTCCGATAGGCTCAAGCTCGCAGAAATTGTGGATGTCCTCAAATAAAATAAATAGATTCTTATCCTTTTGACCAAAGACATCCTCATCTACGGGTATCTGGATGTTGCCGTCATAGCCAATAGCATGTTTCCCAGCCACATGCAACATCCTCAGTGAAGGCGGTATATCCCGAGCCTTCAACTTCATTGACTTCTTTGGAGATTCTCGTTTCTTTACCTATTTCATCATCAAAATTAATTAATTGATACTTGAAAAATTAATAAGTATAAGTATTAGCTATAATACTTAATTGTTTATATATACCTTTTTTGGAATAAGTTTTATTTCATCTTTGTCAAGAGAAACAAGATCGTTCTTCACTAAGCAATTGCCCTTCTCATCCTGCGAAGCCCCTTTATTTAACAACGCTTCCATCTGCGTGCTTTCATCATGGCCATCTCTTGTCTCAATGATGTGAACTCCTGGACTTTCACTGAATCGGAATAGATGTTGAGATAATTAGAGGGGGTAACATAGCGTCCAACACCCTTTATACGTCCAGAAGATTCAGGCTTCCCTAGTGCTTGCGACAAGATGTCGTCTGTGAGATTATTGCTTGAAAATGAGCCCTTAGACTTCTGTTGTATGTATTCACCAGAAATGGGTTCACCCATCCCAAATAGAGTTTATTAATCCTTAATTAGGGTATATTAGATGGGTTTGACTTGGGTTAATGGATAAAACCCGCCTAAACCGTTTAGGCGTGCCTAACCTGAGACCTTCCCTTTCAAATGAATTTTAACTAACGAGCTTGCTCATGAGCTCACAAGTCAAGTATTATAAAATTTAAGTTTGATTTAATTAATATATAAATTTTTATCAAATAAGACCCAAGTAGCTTATGAATGATTTGGCTCATTTAAAAACTTATATAGGAATTAGATTATGTAAAACTAGATTTCCACCCGCGCGTTGCGCGGCGTATATATATTATTTGATTTATATTATCATTAAGTTCTAAATAATTTTTATAAAATAATTATTATGAAAATAAATGAGTATTATAATTTATATACATATGAAATATACACTATAAAAACTTAAAATAATAATAGACATATAAAAAATAATTTTTATACTTTTATGGTATTGTTGAGGTTCAATTTCACGAGAAAATGGAGCCCTTAGAACTTTATTAAAGATAACAAA
>JAPKLW010000914.1:52742-91473 GCA_026898455.1 Plectranthus barbatus | reverse complement strand
TTTGTGTAATTCAACATGTGCAAAATGTGCACATTCAATTGCAACACTTGAAATGTGGTGTAACTCCCACATTCAAATTGCAACACATGTCTTCAAATTGCAACACATGTTTACACACCTCAAAATATAGATTAATTACATTAATCTATCATTGTGGGACACTTAACTTATTACATCTCACTTGTGTAATAACTCACCAACCGTATCACTTCGTGGACTCATTTCTCACTCACCGGAATTCGGATTTGAGAAAACAAATATACCACGATCATCTACTCTTCGCGTAGATTATGTTGGTAATATTTAATTACGACGAAATTAAATATTTCACATCGGGAATTTACCACAAAGTACCCGAATTACCAACAATCAGTATTCTACTCTGGAATACTGATTCTTACAGGCCTAGCCATCAAACTTAGTTCTGGGATGAACGAGAAAACATCCAACCATCCAGGAAGAAGGTTGCGAGGTGCGTCATCATTTCAACGTGAAGAAGTGTTATCTTGCAAGAAGTTCCTACATGAGTGATGTCAGCAGACCAGAGGACGGAAGTTTCCAACGGGCTGATTATAGATCGCAAGGAGGCTTGTAACCTGAAACTTAGTAGATTCCTGATTGAGTTCGGAAGAGTGGACATAAGATTTTAAGTTCGAACCATTATAAATATCTTGTGTCATTACTTACTTTTATTTAAGTTTCTGCATTGTTAAGTTTCAAAACTTATTTTGAAACCTTCAATACCTGACTAAGTATTAGAGCATATAACTTTGAAACTTACTTAACTTCTATTTGAGCTAAATTTATTTTTATTAACTTGAAACTGAGTTCCAGTCAGTTTCAGAGAACAAGTGCATATCAAACTTATTCCGTTGCATATTAAATACTCTGATTTTGGGACCAATACTTTTAAATCTTTTGCCAGACAAAGTAATTCATAAATTGAGGAATTATAATTAGGAAAAAAATAATATTAAAATCAACTCAATTCGAATATCATACAATTAATTTAAATAAAAAAATAAATAATAATAATAATAATAATTAGGGGTGTAAATGAACCAAATTGTTTGTGAGCTACTCAAATATCAATTCGATAAAAACTCATTCGAGCTCATTTAGTAAAGTTCGTTTATTAAATGAACCAAACTTGAACATCATAGTACTCGATTCATGAGGTCGTGAGCAAGCTCGTTAGCTAAAATTAGTAAGAAATATAAAATAATTAATTATATAAAAATAATATTTTAATGATTTAAGATTAACAATAATGATATATTTTTTCTAACAATAAAAAAAGCATTAATTTGAGTATAGATATAATATTAATTTTGGAATAAATAATTATCTCCTTCTAAATATTAATGAAATATTTTAGATATATTCTAAATTTAGAGAGTTCGTTTAGGCTCAATAAAATTCGTGAACTTCAAAGTATTCGATAAAAAAGTTCGAAGTTCGACTCAAAATTAAACGAATCAAACTTGAGCATTAGACTACTAAATTCGACTCGATTTCATTACACTCATAATAATAATAATAATAATAATGATAATAACATCGAGTCCCATTATTAATGCAAATAAAAAATAAATGCAACGAGAATTAGGCAATTGGCACGGAGTTGACCATAAAAAAAATGCAACGTCGTTAACCCAACTGGTCCCACTTGGTAGAACTCTCCATTCTCTCAAACTCCAATGCAACCCATCATTAATTTATTCTCTTTTTTTTCAACAAGATTTAGTCTTTAATTTATAACTGCTACTTTAATCCTGTAATCTTCTTTCTCACGCTTTCCGTCGAATTCGCTTCCTTGTTTTCAGTGTTGTCCCTTCAAGGAATTTTGTGCAGATGAACTGTTTGCGGAAAGGGAAAGTCTATGCGGAAACACTGGAAAAGAAAGAAAGGAGGAAAGAAAGATGATTAAGGAGTGAAAGTGGAAAGAAAATGGGAAGTTTTGGGGGCTTTTAGTTTTGATCATCGGAAATTTTTGTTGATTTATCTTTTGAGGAAAACGAAATATTGGAATTTCCAGTGGTGAGATGTGGACTCGTGTTGATGACATGTGGGCGTCTGATATAACCTCTGCGTGCTGTTTCGATAGCGAAAGGTGAAAACACATCAAGTTATCTTTTCCTTCAATTGTTGTGTTTGTTAAAAAATAATAAGTAAAAGATATGTAAATTGGTTCTTGAATTGAACCCTGAGAATCGTCGTTCTTTCTGTTTTTTTCCCCTTTAATAGCTTGGGTTTTTGGGTGTGTTTAGGGATTGTGGGATGTTGCTTAGTCTGATTAATTGGGTGAATTATTGGTGCATGGTGAGTTCTTGAATTATATAGAATTTCGGGTTTTGAATGTTTGACTTTCTTGTTGATTGCAACCGGTTGCTTATTCTGTGAGTTGATGCTGCCATATTTTACTGTATTTGTGTAAGTTTTTCAAGGAACTCTTACCTGCAGCTTAAGTTGATGATCGTTCGTGGGAATTAAATTTTCTTTTTTTTTCTTTTGCTGGTTGGAATTGGATAGGGGTTTGAAACGGTATGAGTAATGAGAAGCAGATTGGAGGAGGAGGAAGCAATAGAGTTGGTGGTAAGCTCAGGCTGGGAATGATAATGCAGTGTCTTTGCTCTGGGGAGCAGTTGCATAGAATCGAAATGGACCCTTCTCCAGGGTCTGGTGCAGGCAAGGATAATTCAGCTAGTGTTCATTCATCTACACCTGGAGACACCGAAAGGAAGCCTGACACTGGCAACATCGAAGAAGCTGAAACATCTCTGCGGGAAAGTGGTAGTTTAAACTATGAGGTCTTTCTCTAATGATCTTGATGAAAGTGTCTTTCATGTTTGTTTCTTTGATTTCTTGGGTGATCTTCACTTGGCCAATTTATGTTTAATTAATCATCAAAGTTCGATCATTATTACTTAAAGGAGGATAATTGATCGGCTTCTTCATTGGCAGGATCTCTGTCTCTAGTCATTCCATTTATTTTCATAGTCATGTGATGTTGTTACCTCATCTATTCAGTTATATGTAGCATACTTTTTAGCTAATTACTAAGATTGGAGTTCTAGGTATCAGAAAGTGATCAGATGTCAGATTTACTGCAGCAGGCTCACCTGAAATAGTTGCTTTCATTTTTTTTTCCCGTTCTTTCTGATCTACTCACATCAGTTTGTTTTTATGAGCTTCTGCTTGATCAGTCTTTGCCATAAACCCTAATTTTTTCCAGGAAGCCAGAGCATTGTTAGGGAGGTATGAATATCAAAAGGGAAATATAGAAGCGGCCTTGCATGTGTTCGAGGGGATTGATATAGCTGCTATAACTCCAAAGATGAAAATCACCCTTTCAGTAAAAGGAGACAAACGTAAGAGACGGTCACAAAATTATGCAACCCCACCTATGTCAATACATGCTATTAGTTTGCTATTCGAAGCAGTATTTCTAAAGGCAAAATCATTACAAGCACTTGGGAGGTATAAAGGTACATCATGTCCTGATTGATCAGTTCCAATTTTGTTTTGATCTCGCAAATAATTGACTTTTGTACTACTGTTGACTGATTTTCTTCAATGAGAGGCTGCGGAGAGAAGATGAATTAACTCTCAAGCTTATTTCCATCTTGTTTTGAATAACATTCTGACGTGCTTTCCGATCATCTTTGCAGAAGCTGCTCAATCATGTTCAGTTATTCTGGACATTATTGAATCTTCATTACCAGCTGGCTTGCCTGAAAACTTTGGTACTGACTGTAAATTGCAGGAGACACTGAATAAGGCTGTCGAGTTGCTTCCGGAATTGTGGAAACTTGCTGATTCTCCCCGTGAAGCAGTCTTGTCATACCGTCGGGCCCTTCTCCATCATTGGAACCTAGATGAACAAACGACAGCTAAAATCCAAAAGGAGTTTGCAATTTTCCTTTTATACAGTGGAATCGAAGCCATTTCCCCAAACTTAAGATTCCAAATGGAGAATGCATTTATACCCAAAAACAATATTGAGGAAGCCATCCTTCTCTTGATGATTATATTAAAAAAAGTTTCGCTCAAGAGAATCGAGTGGGATCCTTCAGTTTTAGATCACCTTTCATATGCATTATCCATATCTGGTGGACTTGAAGCTTTAGCTAAGCAAATCGAGGAGCTCCTCCCTGGACTTGTAGACCGGAAAGTAAGGTATCATTGTTTAGCTCTCTGTTACCATGGTGAAGGCGATGACTTGGTAGCCTTGAATTTATGGAAGAAAATTGTGAAAACTGAAGGTAATTCGACTTACATACCAGCTTTGTTATTCATTTCAAAGATATGTGGGGGGGACCCCAAGTATGCTGAAGAAGGGATTAGTCTTTCTCAGAGAGCAATTGACAATTTGCACGGGGGGTGTGATCAGTTGATGGGTGTTTCCCATTGCATGTTAGGCATCTCGCTATCATTATATTCCGAGTCTGCTGTGACAGATAGTGAAAGAGTTCAAAAACAATCTGAGGCACTTAAATCGCTGGAGATTGCTGGGAGAATTACAAAAATGAAGAACCCTTTCATAATTTACCATTCAGTAGTAGAAAATGCTGAGCAGAGAAAGTTGGATACAGCACTTTATCATGCAAAAAACTTGCTTAGATTGGAAAGTGGTTCTAATCTTAGGGGATGGATCTTGTTGGCTCATATATTATCCGCTCAGAAATGCTTTTTGAATGCTGAGACTATCATTAATGCAGCTTTAGACCAGACTGGAAGATGGGATCAGGGAGAACTATTAAGCACTAAAGCTAAGCTCCAGCTTGCTCAGGGTCTAGTGAAAGAGGCAGTTGAAACTTATTCTCAGCTTCTTGCTGTCCTTCAGGTTCAACTTAAAAGTGCTGGTTTTGGAAAGAATCAAAAGGTATGTTGTTTTAGCCACTTGTGTGGCATACATGTTACATATGTGATAGTCCTTGTATTTTTTGTTATTTGAGATTGGTTGAAATGGTTGTCCATGGGCTATAATGTTGCATAATGCTCTAATAATTGTTTTGTGCCAAAAAGAATGTTTACTACCTTGAGATCCCTTTGTTTCACTATTTAAGAATACTAACAAGATCTCAGATGTTGCATTCATCTGGTGTTCAAATGTGACATCCCCTGCAATAAAGTTGTTTCTTTTGATCAACTGACTTAGGTATGACTCTTATATGGAGTTTATCAGCTTTAAGGCGTTCATAGGTTCAACAGTGGAATCAATTATTATTTATGGTTTTTTTTAAATAGATAAAATAACTGGGGATATTATGTGATTAGTTTGCGTCTTGTATAATGTTGTGAATCTATCCCATTATAGAATTTCTAAATGTGTCAAACAATACAATATTACGTCCATATTATGTAACTAGTTCTCAACTTAGTTTTATAAACCATTAAGTTACTCTTAATCATTCACTAAAACGAACCTGACTTGCCCACCAAATCGTTCATGTTCTAACGCGTAAATAAATAGTATCTATTACTATTTGCAAAATGATCAATCAGTCCATCTCTTTCCACAAGCCATTAGGTGCTTTCTCGCATACTTAAATTAAATGTTGTGGATCACATCAAGTCTTTTTGAGGCAATCTCGTGCTTTGCCATTTGCATTGTTTACGACTTCTTGTTTGTATAAGATCAGCATATTACAGACCTTTTTTGCTGTCGCCACATTTTATGAACTTTTAAAGAATGGAGGTATTGTTATTTTAATTTAATTATGTTCCATTCCAATCTCTTGTTTATACACATCATAAAATCTTGCGTACTTATATATATATTTTATTTTCCATATATGATCCATGAGTTGTTTTGAAGAAGCCCCCCCTTTTTTTTATAATTGCCAGGAGAACCGCAACCATGTCAGGAACCTTGAAATGGATACATGGCTTGATTTGGCTTCCATCTACATAAAATTGTCTCGGTGGCGTGATGCTGAGCTCTGTCTTTCAAAATCTGAAGCCATTGGTGCCTTTTCTGCCTGTAGATGGCATGTCACTGGTAATTATGCTTGCCTTTTTATTCTTTTCATATTTCCCTCTTGTCTAGAACTCATCTCTTATCGGCTCTTATTATAAAAACACACTCTCTATGCCCCCCACTACCAGAAGAAGAAAGCAAAAAAACCCGGTCCTTAGTCTTTTGTCTGATCAAGTATGAACTCCTTTAATGGTAGAGTAGTTTTTGTGAAAAGCATGTGCACTTTTCAGCAAGTCCACGCTGCTATATGTTGGTTTATCTTTATAGTTTAGTGTCAAATAGATGAAGTGAATCAAAATGCAATAGTTGCTGTTTCAATATCAAACTTATGTGGTTGACCATAGATCTGTGGCTTAACACCTACCGAGACGAGAAACTAAATATATATGTACTGAATTTTTTTAATTATTATTTCTTCCCTTCTTTATTTCAATTATTTTTTCGGAATAAGATGAGTTCTCAAGGAGCTGGGAAAATTCATTGTTCGAAGAAGTGATTGTCTGATGGCACTTTTTGCTATACCAAAAAACTGCATTGATGCGAAGACTAAAAGAAACTTATTTTGGACTGAAAATGTAGGTTTGCTTCACGAAGCAAAGGGTGACGAGAAAGAAGCACTGAAGGCGTATTCGCTTGCCCTGGAAATCGACCCAACGCATGTCCCGAGTCTAGTGTCCAAGGCCAAGGTTCTGAGACAGATGAGTTGCGGGTCTCCAGCTATTATACGAAGCTTTCTGACAGAAGCTCTACGAATCGACCGAAAGAATGCATCAGCTTGGCATCATCTCGGGTTACTGTATAAGGATCGAGGTAGCTTATCAGCTATGGAAGCTGCAGAATGTTTTCAAGCTGCTGCGTTTTTGGAGGAGACTGAACCCGTTGGACCCTTCAGATGACTCCCTACCGGCAGCAAAATAATTGTATCTGTTCGATTTCGAGTTTTTTTTTTTTTTTTTTTTTTTGTGCTATTCATAGTTTTCCATTCATTTCAATGGGACTGTGAGCAATGTGTAATATCTTTTTCTTTTTTTTTTCTCCCATGAATTTCTTGTTATTTTGAGTTTGTTCATAGTTTTTTCGAGATTTCTGAAGGATTATATAATGTATATTAGGCGTAGTGATAAAATTTTACAATATAACCTCGTATGAGCTACGGATGGAGATATTTATCATACTAAACTAGAATTACACCCGTGCGTTGCACGAATAAATTTTATTTAATCAATATTGTATAAATATTTAGATTCAATTTTCTCAATTGCCTATATCTATATATACATAATTTATTAAAGTAGAGTAATCTAAAATAATTGTACCCATCAAAACTTTGATGTTAATTTTATAGTTTATATTTATTATCTTTTCTATTATACAATTTAAAATATTATTAAAATCATATTTTCATTTTTTAAAATTGTCATATAAAATTGTTACAATATATATGGACCCTCTCTTCGGGAAATTGTCTATTAATCTCTACGGCTTATAAATTCTAGTATAATTGATTTATTGGCGCCGTATGATTGAGATTCGATATTGATAGAGTACATGTTGTAGGGCTCTGTTTTTTTATTTTAATTTGTGACTTCTTGTTCTTCATTTTTGTTATGTAGTCGAACCCAGCATTTGTTTTTTCTTATTTTTTTCGTTCGTCCATCACATTTAATTTCTATTTTTTTTATTTTCATAATGCAAATCGTTTTTTTCAAGCTGATTGTGTTTCTCATTGTCAGTTTTGTAAAAAAATATGTGAAAATCTTTCTGCTCGTGAACTTTGCTTGTTTGTTTATTTTTTGTGAAAATATATATACTTGTGTGTGAAATAAAGAAATCAAATTTTTTTAGGGTGTGTGCAGTTTGGGTACTCCTTCTCCATGGACTCTCATATTAGGGATCATGGTGCTGCAGGTTCCAAAATTTAGCTGAGAAACTTCTTTATTGATAAGCGATTTGAGTTGTCCTTTCTCTTCCGCTTCTTCCGTCCATACTACAATATAGCATTGTTGGAAAGACAAAGCATAAAGATGAGACTCTCTCACAATTAACAATATTTATTATTTCCTATTTACTTTGGGTGCAGGTCCATTCCAGGTACCGTCTAACTTCCAAGATTTTTTGATAGAGGATGATAGCTTGTTGATAAAAGATGACAACTTGAAGATGTACCCATTAAAAAAAAATAAAAAAATATGTAGTGTTGTATTGATCGACAATGAAGGGGATAATGCTCTTAACTGAGAGTGATTGGAGTTGAGTACCTTATTTATCTTCATGCCTCTTCCGCCAAATTGACCTCTTCATGCCTCTTCGGAATGCAGCAAAGCTTTGTTGGAGAACACCATGCCCAGTCTTTATGAGTGATGTAACTCCACCTTTAGTTTTTATAAAGAGGATTGAAAGTTTGGCTCCAAAATACTAATTCAAATTTGAACTAATAAAGTAGTCTAGGTTGCAGTATTATAGTGTTTTGTAACTTTCAATGTCTGCTAGTAACTGACACATGCATACACATTAAATTTAAATATTATTTTATTCTCAAAATTTAAAATAACTTCAAATGTCAATGAAATTAGGGTGAAATGAAAATAAAAATAATGTGGGCAGCTTGCATGATGTGATTGGGCGGGAGTTGTACAGGGGATACACTACTCTATTTTAGTATATTTAGTAGATAACACATTATTGTAAGTTTAGTTCATTTTTAAGAACATATTTGCAAATCACAGTATCGAGCAGATGATGTCATCTCAATGCGATCGGAAACTAAACTAAAGGAATCATGTTTCACAAATCAACAACTGAAGTGGCAGAGGTCAGCGGCAAAGGCACACTAGGGTTTGGTTTGGGGGCTTCAATTCCCTAAGTCAATAAATTACCTTAATTAGATATGCATTAGTTGATTGTTAGTCCCCAATTGCGACGTGAGGAGGAAAAAGAAGACTATTGTATTTTTTTTTGGGAGAAGAAGATAATTTTTTAAATTTTTAAAATAAAATAAAAATAAAAGTGTTAACACTTTTTTATAAGTTACATGAAACTTTTTTATAATTATAATTATAATTTAATATATTTATAATTGACTTTAGCTTTTTTTAATAATCCTATTTGATTATTTTCTTTCATTTTTACTGCTTCTTCTCGACAAAAGACAACATAGAATAAGAGAAAAGTGGAGAGGAGGTGCAGGACGCACGATCACTGGTCCACTACTCAGGTTCTCTTTTTTGTTTTTTTAGCCTTTTGTTTTATTGTTTCGTGTTTCTTATTTATTGTATTTTTTATCATTGGTTTTTTATTATGTATTTACTACTCTTCTTTTTATTTTGTAGACATAAACAATTAAATTGAAAATTTCATTCTTCATTATTTGTAAATTCAATGTTAAATTGCTTGAATATTATCATATTGGACTTTATAAATCATAAACATAACCTAAACAAATTAGTTGGTTTGATTGTATTTTGTTAATTTTAGAACAAATTAGGATTTGTATTATATATTTCAAAAATTTTAATAGATATAATTTAATTACTTCTTGTTGCTATTAATAATTTTATTTGTGTAAAAGTATGGAGAATTATTTCAAAAGAATTCGTAAAGATGGATCAAGAGACATTTCTTCTTCTCCAAATGAATCTACCTCATATAAAGTGAAAAATTCTTCGCGAGTAAAAGTAGAATCGGATTTGGACGAGATTGTTAGTGATCCAAGATTATGAAAACCAATAGAGAAATTTGATGTTGCTATTTGAGATCAAGAACGTAGAACGTACTTGACTAAGGGGCCTTGTCGGTTGTTTGGTTATAAATATATCAAAACATTATTTGGTAAGCAAGAAAAAGGTTTTCACGATAGTTGGTACAAAAAATCCTCATGGCTAGAGTATAGTGTGTCAAGTGATGCGACATTCTCTTTTTGGTGTTATCTTTTTAAAAATTCAAATAAAGGTGGTCATTATGTTGATGATGCTTTTACAAAAAAAAATATAAAAATTAGAAAAAGGCATTGAAGAAATCTAATCATCATGTTGGGAAATAGCCGCCACAACGATGCTAGAATACAATTTGAGTCCTTTCTAGATCAAAGATAGAGTGTGGCAAATTTATTTCAAGCAAATAGTCAAGAAATGAAAGCTGCTTATCGTGCTCGTTTAACTATAATGTTGAATATAGTTCGTTTCATTTTAAAACAAGGATTGTCTTTTCGTGGACATGATGAATCCACGAGTTCTTGGAATCGAGGTGATTTTCTTGAATTGGTGGAATATACTAGTAAAATAAATGATGAGATTTCAAGTGTTTTATGTGTGAATGCTCCTGGCAATAATCAAATGACTGCTCCAAAAATTCAAATAGACTTGTCACATTCTTGTGATTTGGAGATAACACTTGCTATAGTTAATGATATTGGAGATAGAGTTTCACTCTTTTAGTTGATGGGCCTAGAGATATTTCAATGAAAGATAAAATGTGAGTTGTTTTGAGATATGTGAGTAAAGATGGGTGTGTTGTTGAGTGAGTTCTTGTTGTGGTACATGTCACTGACACTCGTTCTCATTCCTTGAAAGAAGCTATTGATGCTTTGTTTGCAAAAAAAAAATAAAATTGTCAATTTCTAAATTGAGAAGTCAAGGATATGATGGGACTTCAAACATGCGAGAGGAGTTCAAATGGTTGAAATCTTTAGTATTGAAAGAAAATCTCTATGACATGTATGTTCATTGTTTCTCTCATCAACCCCAATTAGTTATTGTGGCCGTTGTTAGGAAAATCAGAGCGGTGCAAGATTTTTGTGACTATGTCCTTATGATAGTGAATACAGTTGGGACATCATGTAAAAGAAAAGAAACTAAGGGAGTTGGAGCATAATAAAATAATTAGTGAGTTTAATTGTGGAGAAAGAGGAAGTGGAAAATGTCAAAATCAAGAAACTTCTTTTTAAGGTCTGGAGATACTCGATGTGGATCATATTATTTTATAATGCTCCGTTTGTGTTCTATGTGGACTTCAATATATTATGTGTTGCAAAATGTGCTTGATGATGCCACTTGTTATGAACATAGAAATACAGCTGGAGGTTTGATTGAAAGAGTTTGTATTTATATTGCACTTGATGAAATATTTATTGGGAATTACAAATGAATTGTCTCTTCCCTTACAACGAAATGATCAAAATATTGTTCAAGTTATCTCATTGATTTATAGTGTGAAGACTCATCTACAAAGTTCTAGAGACGATTCATGGGGAATACTTATTGATCAAGAAAATAGATTTTGTGAGTTGAACAATATCTTATTGAGTGATATTGAAGAAAATGTACCACAACGTGGTCATAGAAGGATTGGAGCACAACTCATCACTAATTCTCATTACTATAGTGTAGAGATTTTTAATGAGGTATTATTTTATTTTAATGACTTATACGTATTTTAATTTATATTTTCAAACAATATTTTATTTTATGCATGATTAATATTTTACAATGAATGCAATGCAGATTGTTGATCTAATAATGCAAGAGATGAACAATTTTACAGAAGCCATCACCGAACTGCTAAGTCGCATAGCATGCCTTGTTCCAAGGAACTCTTTCTCTCAATTCAATGGAGACAAACTCTTGTATTTTGCTTCTTTATACCATGAGGACTTCTTTCCAAGCGATTGTTTATATCTTTACAACAACTCAGTAATGTTATTGCTAACATTGGGTGTGATCCACAGTTTTCTTCGATTAGCAACTTAGAAAGCTTTGCTCAAAATATGGTTGAAACAAGTAAACATATGGTTTTTCCATTGATTTACCATATTGTTGAGTTGACGTTGGCTTTACCCGTAGCCACAGCTTCACATGAGAAGATATTTTCTGCAATGAAATTCATCAAAACTTATTTGCGCAATCGAATTGGGGATGAGTGGATGAACAAGACTTTAGTGGTCTATATTGAGAAGGAAATATTTTCAAGAAATGAAAATCAACCAATTTTACAATGTTTTCACTCCATGCGTACCCGTCGATGCCAATTGCCAGAACTTTCTTAATAATGGTATAATATGTAACTTTTAGATCTATTTTTTTTTTGTATTTATTCCGCCACTGGGAATAGAAACCTTTTCACCCAACTAAGTTAAAAGGAACCTTTATATGATTCAAAGAATGCATGAATATCTTTGCTTAGGAAAAACTAGAAATTTTATTTAAAATTCACTTGTCTCATCTACCGCATTTTTCCCACTCCAACCGCAGCGGCGGGGACACACTTGAGCTTGGGGGCTTCACCCCTAAGTCGGGAAATTACCTTAATTAGATAGAGGCTAGTAGATCTTTTTCAGAGTTAACCCCCAACGGTGATATTGAAATTTGGTAATTTGGTGGTTGGGTTGCTGCTTGTCGTCTGCAACGTGAGAGAGAAAAAGAAGACCACTGTATTTTTTGGTGAGGAAGAAGACAAGTTTTCTAATTTTAAAAAGAAAATAAATTAAAATATTGTGCCAATTTTAAAAGATAAAAATATTAACACACTTTTATAAGCTTAATGACATTTTTTTACAATTATAATTCAATATATTAAAAGTTGACTTTAATTTTTTTATTAATCTTATTTGACTGTTTTCTTGCATATTCACTGCTTCTTCTCGACGAAAAGCAACATAGAATAAGAGAAAAGAGGAGAGGAGGTGCAGGACCCACGACCACTGGTCGACTACTTAGGTTTTTTTCTTGTTTTTTAGCCTTTTGTTTTGTTATTTTTTGTTTCTTATTTATTGTATTTTTTATTATTAATTTTTTATTGTGTATTTACTATTCTTCTTTTTATTTTGTAGACCTAAACAATGAAATTGAAAATTCCATTCTTCATTATTTGTAAATTCAATGTTAAATTGCTTGAATATTATTAAATTGGACTTTATAAATCATAAACTTAACCCAAACAAATTAGTTGGTTTGATTATATTTTGTTAAATCTTAGAACAAATTAGGATTTATATTAGATATTTCAAAATTTTAAATAGATATAATTTAATTACTTGTTGTTGCTATTAATAATTTTATTTGTGTAAAAGTATGGAGAATTATTTCAAAAGAATTCGTAAAGATGGGTCAAGAGACATTTCTTCTTCTCTAAATGAATTTACCTCATATAGAGTGAAAAATTCTTCGCGAGTAGAAGTAGAATTGGATTTGGATGAGATTGTTAGTGACTCAGGATTACGAAAGCCAATAGAGAAACTTGATATTGTTATTCGAGATCAAGGACGTAGAGCGTACTTGATTAAGGGACCTTGTCGGTTGTTTGGTCATAAATATATCAAAACAATATTTGGTAAGCAAGAAAGAAGTTTTCAGGATAGCTGGTACAAAAAATTCCCATGACTAGAGTATAGCGTCTCAAGTGATGCGACATTCTATTTTTGGTGTTATCTTCTTTAAGATTCAAATAAAGGTGGTCATTATGTCATTGACGCTTTTACAAAAAAAAAAGATATGAACATTGGAAAAAGACATTGAAGAATTTTAATCATCATGTTGAGAAAGTGGATAGCTGTCACAATGATGCTAGAATATAATTTGAGTCATTTCAAGACCAAAGATAGAGTGTGACAAATTTATTTCAAGCAAATAGTCGAGAAATGAAAGCTGCTTATCATGCTCGTTTAACTATAATGTTAGATGTAGTTCGTCTCCTTTTAAAGCAAGGATTGTCTTTTCGTGGACATGATGAATCCACAAGTTCTTTGAGCCAAGATAATTTTCTTGAATTGGTGGAATATACTAGTAAATGAGATGATGAGATTTCAAGTGTTTTATGTGCGAATGCTCATGGCAATGATCAAATAATTGCTCTAGAAATTCAAAAAGACTTGTCACATGCTTGTGCTTCGGAGATAACACTTGATATGGTTAATAATATTGGAGTTAGAGTTTCACTCTTTTAGTTGATTAGGCTAGAGATATTTCAATGAAAGAGAAAATGAGAGTTGTTTTGAGATATGTGAATAAAGAGGGGTGTATAGTTGAGCGAGTTCTTGCTATGGTGCATGCCACTAACGTTTGTTCTCATTCCTTGAAAGAAGATATTGATGCTTTGTTTGCAAAACATAGTTTGTAAATTCTAAATTGAGAGGTAAAAGTTATTATGGAGCTTCAAACATGTGGGGGGAGTTCAAATGATTGAAATCTTTAATATTGAAAGAAAATCCCTATGCCAGGTATGTTCGTTGTTTCTCTCATCAACTCCAATTAGTTATTGTGGTCGTTGTTTGGAAATTCAGAGCGGTGCAAGATTTTTTTTGACTATGACCTTATGATAGTGAATACAGTTGGGACATCGTGTAAAAGAAAAGATCAACTAAGGGAGTTGGGGCATAAAATAATTAGTGAGTTCAATTGTGGAGAAAGAGAAGTGGAAAATGTCAAAATCAAGAAATGACTTTGTAAGGTCTGGAGATACTCGATGGGGATCACATTATTTTACATTGCTTCGTTTGTGTTCTATATGGACTTCAATAGATCAAGTGTCACAAAATGTGCGTCATGATGCCACTTGTTATGAAAAATTGAAATACAACTAGAGGTTTGATTAAAAAAACGGATTCCTATGAGTTTGTATTTATATGCACATGATGAAATATTTATTGGGAATTACAAATGAATTGTCTCTTGCCTTACAACGAAAGAATCAAAATATTGTTCAAGTTTATCTCATTGATTCATAGTTTGAAGACTCAACTACAAAGTTTTAGAGACGATGGATGGGGAATACTTATTGATCAAGTAAATTGATTTTGTAAGTTGAACACTATCTTATTGGTTGATATGGAAGAAAATATACCACAACGTGGTCATAGAAGGATTGGAGCATAACTCATCATTAATTCTCATTACTATCCTGTAGAGGTTTTTAATGAGGTATTATTTGATTTTTATGACTTATAAGTGTTTTAATTTATGTTTTCAAACAATATTTTATTTTTGTACAATTAATATTTTACTATGAATGCAATGCAAATTGTTGATCTAATATGTAAGAGATGAACAATCGTCTTTCAGAAGCCAGCACCGAACTGCTAAGCTGCATAGCTTGTCTTGATCCAAGGAACTCAATGTTGATAAACTCTTGTATTTTTCTTCTTTATACCCTGAAGACTTTATATCTTTCACAACAACTCGATAATTTTATTGCTAACATCCAGTGTGATCCACAGTTTTCTTCGATTAGCAACTTAGAAAGCTTTGCTCAAAAAATGGTTGAAACAGGTAAACATATGGGTTTTCCATTGATTTACCATATTATTTAGTTGGCGTTAGTTTTACTCGTAGCTACAACTTCGGTTGAGAGTACATTTTGTGCTATGAAAATCATCAAATTTATTAGCGCAATCGAAATGGGGATGAGTGGATGAATGACACTTTAGTGATCTATATTGAGGAGGTATTGTCAAGAATTGAAAATAAATCAATTTTACAACATTTTCACTCCATGCGTACCTGTCGATTTCAATTGCCAGCACTTTCTTAATAATGGTATAATATCTAACTTTTAGATCTATTTTATTGTATTTATAGACATTTTAGTTGTGAAGTGTTTATACATTATCATTAACATAAATTACTTATATTAAGATTCTTGGTTGATTGTGTGAGTTTTTATTTTCGTTAAAGTACAATAGAGCCCCCAAGCAAAAATCATGAATCCGCCACTGCTCCAACCCATCTTCTGCCAACCTTTGTGCTCTCACCACTATCTCCACTACTCCCATTGCATCCCAAATCGGACTACCCTGTCCCCAACGTCCAACGCCAATGATAACCTTCAAAAAGAATCATTCAGAACCATCCTCTTCATTCATGATCCCCTAATTCTGTAAGTATTATATATGTTGTTTACATTCCTATATTTAGAGGAAGGTTTTTTTAGCAGAAAGCAATGCTCTCATCTCTCCAAACACGCACTCCAGGATTCAAAATTAGATGTTATCAATTACATTAATAAGAGTATATATCACAATCTCCTTTTTCATTTGTAGAAATGAAAGAGATGAGAAACACAATATAATTTTATTTAAAAATAAAAAGAATGATTAATTGTTACAAAACAAGGAGGAGTGGCAGCTAATGGCTATTAACCTATTGCCTTATTCCGGCCCTCAAACTGTTGTGCATCACCACCGTGAACTCCAACTTCTCAAATTTGATCAGAATTGAGGGAGAGGGGGAGATGGGATGTAGGACGGAGGGAACCGGGGAGATGTTATCAGGGTTTAGATATTTCAAACTTTTTAATTGCTTATATTAAAAATAAAAAATCTATACGGAAGTCATGTCAACACCCATGTGAAAGAAAACGAGCGAATCAGTAAATATCTTACAGTGTTGGTATGTGAGAAGAAATTACCTAATAGAACTAAAAGATGAGATAAATTTCCTAAACAAGAAAAACTTTGGATAAAATTCCCAAAAACTTAGTTTCTTATGATAAAATTCCTAATTTTTCGTTTAGCTTAGTCGGGTAACTTAGTTTCTATTATACAATGTGCATGAATATAAACGTCACAAATAGAAAACGACGATATTTGCATTTGAAGCACACAAACATTCCTTTTAGTTTAGGCTTGCAATAAGATTTTGTTGTCTCTATTGATAAATGATAAGGGTATGGCTGAAGATGCTTGTACATACATACTAAGGGAGCAGTGAACCGATCTACAATAATATTGTATAACATATCTGTAAAGATGGAAAATGCTTGTACATACTATGGGGAACAATGAACCGATCTACAATCATGTAAAACATAGATGTAAAGATATTGTAAAATGCTTATGGTATCAGTTTTTATTGTACCACGTCTTACATTGTTGTGACCTGTTTAACAACTTAATAGAGAGTGCATAATGAAATTCACAATCTGAATTAATAATAAAAGTTGTAACTAATTTGTTTCCGTGTTAACCAACTATATTTTAAAAAAGAGAAAGGAGAATATAAGATGATGTTGGTCAATGCTCAAACATATCAATTTCAACTTTTATTATTGAATTAGATTGTGAATTCTATGATACACTCCAGTTCATTAGAGTGTAATATTGGTCACAACAATGTAAGGCAACAAAATTGATTTCCTAATTATTTTACATTTCGACATCTATATGTGCCACATAATTGTTTCATTCTATCTTCTACTAGCACAACTAGAATCCTGCATGCACGCCACAATGCTCCTTTAGTTTAACGGTATACAATCGATCCACATATAGAGATATGATTGCTATAATAAATGAGATAGAAATATAATTAGTGTAATATCTTGTATATTTCTTATAAAAAGTATCACAATTACATTAAGTCAATTTGGTTTGCTTTTTTTGTTGGTAACTCAAGGTTTTTAAATGCACTTTAGACATGTACATGTTAATAAAGAATAAATTAAATTAATATATCATTTAAACACATGTAGAGTTTTTAAATATTGGCATTCTAATATATATATTGCTATGGAAGAATTTTCATATCATTCAGATTCATAAATCTAAAAAATAAATAATTAATGTAAAAAAAAATCCATTTTAGTTATTGTAATTTTTTTATTTATACACGAGAAAACTTAAAACTGGCTTATTTAATTTTATATATAAACCAAATTGTGTTATATGAGATTAAATGTGTGAAGAGAGCGGGAGAAGGGAGATATAGAACTCTAAATGAACATAATATAAATGCAGTTTTAAAAACGGCCATAAGATTTTAAAAAAATAAATAAATAAAAGTTAAGCTCACTTGGATCGAGTTTTTATATTTCTTTCGTCCCATTCAGTTACGTACTTTTTTCTTTTTAAGACGTCCCATTCGATTAGGTATCTTTCCTTTTTTTTTTTCTTTCAAAAATTAGCCAACAACTAAACCTTTTTAATAACTTAATTAGGATAACTAATTACATTAATTAAACACAAATCTTTTTCAAATAAAAACCATCTTAATTAAATATAAAAACATTTATAAAACGAGTCATTTAACAATTTAATCATCTTTCTCTATTTTACTACCAAACAAAATTGGGAAGGTCTCAAGTTAGGCACGTCTAAATGGTTTATGTGGGTTTTATTCATTAACCCAAGTCAAACTCATCTAATATACCCTAATTGAGGATTAATAAATCCTATTTGAGATGGTTGAACCCATTTGAGTATGGATAAAACCCGCCTAAACCGTTTAGGCGTGCCTAACGCAAGTTTTTGCCAACAAAATTAACCATTAAACACAAGCTCCTAAAATACAGTGCCCAAAATAAAGGTACCTATTCGAATAGGACGGAGTATTTGATTACAATATATAAAATAATAGATAATTAATTGTTGCATTACGTGGGCTTGAATAGATAATTTATTTCAAACTATATAAACAAATTTGAAAACAAATAGATTAATTTTTAAACACCATCAACATGAAACAATATTTTATATAAGGAAAGGTCTCATGTTAGGCACGCCTAAATTGTTTAGACCGGTTTTATTCATTAATCCAAATCAAACCCATTTAATATATTCTAATTGAAGATTAATAAACCTTATTTGGGATAGATAAACTCATTTGAAAATGGATAAAGCTCGCCTAAACCGTTTAGGCGTGCTTAACGCAAGTTTTTGCCTTTATATAAAGGCTAATAAATAGGTAAATGAGATAACATGCTATAGAAGATAAACGATAAAACACGTGTACAAGAGAGACAACCAAATCTAATTGAGTTATAATACCTACTAAAATATATCGAACAATAAATAATTGTAGTACACAAGTAATATAGAATCTTTTACAAATTAGATCTTTAATAATAGTCATGATTATAAATTGTTGAAAAACACCTAATATGTCTATTTGGTATATGTTTAACATTGTATAGATTTCTTTAGATAAAAAGTCTAATTTTAGAATTGTATTAAACTTTTTAAATAAATAATAAAGATTGTAGGATTAAAATAATTCACTTCGATTGAAGAAGTGGAAGGTTATAAATAAATGGCCTAATCACTTAAAATTCCTTCTTGTACCTATCCATGAGGTAAATTCTACGCAGCATATTCTTCTAACTTCGCATTTAACTATTAAACTCACCTCAAAACATATCTTCTAATTTATATGTAATGCAACAACAAGTCAGTTGAAGAATTCTTCAGCCTGCAGCTCTGTCCTAGATGAACGTCTCCAAAAATATACCTACACATACATTTTTATAATAGTGATTAGACACAGAAGAATTTTTCAACATTTCTCTTATATATATAAATGAGAGAGATTTCTCCTATATATGAGATAGATGATTACCCCGAGAGAAAAATAAATAAATAAATTTAAACCTGTATTCACAATGATCAGGCCATGCACATCGAGCTTTTCCATAATCCCAATAGCAATCCTCATCCCTCAGAGGTCCACGCCGAGCTGCTTGTGTATAACAAGATGATGAAATGAGATGGTGACGATTATGCTACAACAATAGTGGAAAAATAAAACAAGAAAACAATAAAGTTTACATTTCGTGACAAATTTAGATTTTTTGTCGGGATGAGTATCATGCCACATCTCGAGCCATAACTCTCGCATTAATACTGCAGATCTAACAATATTTCTGTGGTTTGCTGCAAAGAGATAGTTTGATCAAAATCAACAAAAAATGTTATTAGGAAATATAAAAAACATGTAGAATAATAAGCTAACAAGCACTAACCCTTAACTATTTGCTTAAAATAGATAATAGATTTAAAAGATAAATAACTAGGTATAAGGCATAACTTTAGATTCAAAGATGCACGAATGAAACTCAGCATTACACTGAAACTTAGCATTACACGTCACACATGTTCCACTATTAAGAGCACTCATGAAGGTTACTAAATATTGACAGTATATTTTTCTATAGCGACTCAACACAACATAGCATTATCATATATCCTATATAAATTATATAACATAAAACATACAAGTAATAATTATTTGAGTAACGATTTCTCAGTTAAAAACTTTTGCTAATTCATTTACTATCTTTTTTGCAACATGACTTGTAAAACGATACAGATAATAATTATTTGAGTAACAATTTCCTATACTTTCCTATTTGAAAATTTTTACTAATTCATTTGCGACCTTTTTCCGAACCAACACATAACTTGTAAAATCTCAAGTATTAGCTATTAAAACTCTCAACTTTACTAATTTATTTACTATCCTTTTTGCACCAACACAAAATCTAATCTATTAGCTATTTAAAAATAAGCAAAAAAAAATTCCAAAATGAAAAATTAACTTATTCAACATTTACATCCACAATGAATAAATCCAACTCACCAAAAAGGAAACAAAATTCCATTGAAAAGAAAGAAAAGAAAAGGCATATAGGTATGTGCCGATCACAGACTGATATTATGAAAAAAATTAAAAAAACTATTCTAATGGACCACCCATTAGAATTTGTGCTTGCCATTAATAAATCTTTCTTTACTTCTTGTACAGTTAGACGTAGCCAAACTATGCTTATTGAAGACCTATTAGTGATTGAAGATTGTATAAAAGATGAAAAGTTGTTCAATCTATATTTATTAAGCACATTCTTATTTGTTCAGGCTGAACAACTTTTATCCCTTCAATTATGCACCCAACAAACAGTACTACTATGTAAGAAAATCACTGCATGAAAATATACCAAAAACAAGTTCTGAAAATAACAAAACGAACCATCCACAGTCTGAAGAACAAAATACTCAAGAACCTTAGGTATTCAACCTTCTGAGCATAACTTTATTCTTTATCAGCCAGATACAACTAATAGGTCAGACAATTATATATTACCTTTATCAAGCTCCCAAACTGCGGTTCTCTTTTCTGGAAGGCTTTCAGAGTCTTCGTAATAGGTTATGTACTTCACTCCAGATGATCTGGTCATGTTTGGTATTATATCCATTTCAGGATGATGGTCAACATCTAATTGCATTTGGATATCCGAGCCATCATGTTCTGACTGCAATTTGTCAAGAGATATCTCTTTACTAGTTAAAAAATAACTGTACATACTATTTCTAAGGACTTTACATTTATAGGCTGGATTAACCAGCAGAAAGGGGTCACAGAATCAATCAGGGTAGTGTCCAGAACAACAAATAGAATAAGCGTTTTAATTACTTTTTTTGGCATAAAAAACAGTTCAATAATGACTGAAAAGTTCAATCACGAAGAGTTGACAACCTGAGTTGTTTAATTTTAACAACAAGTTCGCAAAGATGAGTTACCTAAGTCAATATTACGACATCAGATGTCAAGGTCTAGGTCTTAATTAAAGTTATTAAAGAAGCAAAAGGTAGCATTTTTACATTTTAAAATTTATAAGTCAGTCCTTTAGAAGGCAAAAACTGTTGATGCAATAGCATAAGTGGAAGATGAGGGTAATGCGGAGCAAACTAATTTCAGAGTTGAGTGTTGAAGAGACAATCGAAAATTATTATTCCATCATAGAAGGAACTATTTTTTTTATTTTTTTTTCTGGAGAAAAATCAAAGAAGGAGCTTTGTCTGAATAGAAAAATGTGCTATAATTACTGCCAAGTAATCAGATGTTAACATAATATGGAAAGTACAGAAGTAAAAAATATATTGGTTTCCACAGATGTGGTTTAGAGGTTTTAGTTTGATTTATAAACACCTGAGGAGCCCTTGTTATATTTACTTTTGGTCCTAGCCAGTTCTTGCACCAAGAGAGGGAATTATATGGTACCTAGAAGATCACAACAATTAGGTGACTGAAACGGTGCAATGAATTGTAAACAATAAATAGTACTACTAGCATGATTATTTAGACGGAAACTGTTCTTGCTTTATACTCATCATACCGTCTCATCACCACTAGCAGTACCAGGGTCTCCTTCAACCAGGTTTCCTGACCTAAATCAATGAGATACAAGAAAAATGATCCACAGTGTCTGTCTAGCTTGAAGCTAATATTCACTGCATGCCAAAGGATGCAAATAACAAAATACTTCACGCAGCACTTACAAATTCCTCGGCAGTCTTCTCAAATCTTATATATCTGTTCAGTAATTTCAGTTTCATACCAACATTTGTCGTGCTCTTTTTTTAAAACACAATAGATAGAATCTTTTTAGAAGCTAATTGAAAGATATAAATAATAATATTCACTTCATAAGAAATATATTTTACCCTTTACCCACAAATGGTTCAAGGTATTCAGTCTTCTATTATTCACAGGAACCGATTAAATAGAATGTGACACCAGTAATACAAGTTCTCATTTCTCTACTTCAAGTTTTGATTCATATTTATAATGAATAATAAAATTATCTTTTCCAAATCAAATAAATGCATGGACATTCTTGATTATCACATTTGTCAACATCAAAAGGGAAAATAATATTTCAGCATTAGATTGAAGGACTCAATCATTTTAACAGCAAATTCAAATGAAAAGGTTTTATCATGTGATATCAAGCTCATAATATGCACCTGGTATACAAAGACCCTTCTAGCTCATATATTACATCTGTTATTATCCAGTTATCAGGATATGGCTTTCCACTGGGAGCAAAATAGTAACCAACCTGCTTTGTCACGCATCGAGATAAATTATCATCAGTATCAAGATTGAACATGCAAATTAGCCACATTATGAGAAGTTTCCAGGTTAAACTGAGGAAACTTCATACGGTTCCCATAAAGCGCCAATGATACCTCAGTTTTTAAATCTATTCCATAAATGCAAAAGATGTTCTTTATAGGTGGCCTGTCCCAAGGTGTTAGTGGATTCAGAACCGGATCCTTGTGATATGACCTGAAATATATAAACAATTAGCTATAGAATGGTAAGACCATTGACAAAGTGCACAATTACAAATTGCCTAAGATCCATTTTATTTTACAAGTGACCCTACACTTTGGGTGACACAAGATATATAAATATAAGCCAACTCACGCTTTTATGATAATTGATACTTAAGAAGTCCCTGGCTAGAGGAGCCTAAGCATTGTAATGGATACTAAGGATTGCTTGCATTTATATGTAGAATAAGTTGAACAATCAGGATGATGCAGATCTCTTTCTTATTGAAGAAGTTTTCTGGAATGAAAGCACCAAGAAGCATACCAGTTTTCAGACACAACTTACTCTTCCAACTGGTACAAGATTCTTTTACTATCAGGGTCGTAGTCAGATATAGTTCGGAAAAATGTCCCATCAGAAACTTCACGGGCGGAAAATGATAAATGAGTTGGATATGTACAATCCACATCAGACAGATTGACCTGTGCAGCTCCAATGAATGAAGGATAAGCTTCATCCCCTGCAAAGGCAGTACATGCAGCCATTAGCATCATCTTTTCCTTTTTAAAGCAGTACAGCACTGTTACAGAATGGTGCTTGCAAGACTACATTTTGTATCTCGAAAAGATGGGATTTCAATATTAACAACATTTGTTGGCCATCCAGAGTAGTTTGTTCGAAATTCAAGATCATCACAAATGTAAGCTTGATGACCCTTTTTGTTCCCAGCTGAGAAATGTCTCGAGTATACATCCTCAGTTCTACAGTGTTTTGAGAATGGCATCATCCATATTGATGAGCCAAACGAGTTGAACATCAAGCGAGCTGTCCCCTGATGACTTGCCAGTGTTTAATAAAAGTGAGTTAATGCAGTTACAAAAAATCAAATCCGCAACTACCAAAAAAAAAAAGGAAAAAAAGATGGTGAACAAAAAATAATAATAATAATAATAAAAATCCCACCAACTCATGATCTCCAACCTAGACCACAGATGAACAATCATATAAACCCTGAAGTTCCTATTTTATTTAAGACGCACCCAGAAGATAACGCTTAAAGCTGAACTTTCAACATCTACACTGCAAATGCTTCTCTATCTTCTCAAAAAATTTTATAATCATTGAGTTTCAAAATCAAACAGAACGTTTGATTCCTAAAATATGTATTGCTACATTTCTTACCTCTCTAAGTCCTGCCACAGCTAATGAGGACATATGACAGCTATAAATGCAGAACCAAAAAGTTTTAGCTTAAAATGCGTAAGTTTCACATGTATCACAAACGTAAGAAGTACAACTCGCATCATATAATCGTATCAGCACATAACGTGAAATTTGAGATTGTGGTGGAAATATGATACCTCAGAAACAGGGAGGCCAAATGTAGCTCCAGATAATGCTGCCTTAATAGTCTCAACAGATCCAAGAAGAGGAGAACCTGAATCCATCCGAACAAAGATTCCATGTAAGAGGAAGACACACAATTCTAGATATAAATCAATTAGTGAAAAAAAGTCCACAAGCATACCAACAGCAAAGTAGGCATGAATGTGCTCATCCAACCATTTGATATAATTTTTTGGGGCAATTTCTAACTTCAACCACTCCAAGAAGTATCTGAATACGTTGTTTCCCAGTGAGTGAGCAAAAACCAAGGACGGTCCACCACGAAGTCTTAGAGCAGTTTCAAAAGTAATCCTGAGAATATTAAAGCACATCCAATCTTGTATTATTCTTTAGTTTCAGAGGGGTGAACCTCTCTAGCAAGCAGAAAAGACTATGTAGAGAGAAATATAAGATAACCACATACGTATTTTCAAACACAGATGCACTTACACTCTTGTGCACACACAAACTAGCAATTGCATTATATCTAATAATAGTCCATGTGAATCCTACACCTGACGGTGACGCAACCACTTTTTATTGCAGTAAGAATCAGAAAGATATCAATTTTAAATATTTATCAGATCCCTTTCTAATTTGTTTGAATAAAATTGTCAAATGAATGGTGGAGGAAATTGTGATTCAAAGATGAAAAAATAGATGATAATCTAATAAAACTCAGGGAAGTACAGAAGAGAATGAGAAGATGAATACTTTAGTTTATGAAAATAAATGTCCCGCTCCTCTAGTTTTGCAGGTGACAGTCTCCAGTCATATGGTGCTGCAATTATAGCATTAGCCTCAATACCAAACTCAATGCACCACTTGACCCAATCTTTCCATACTGAAGAAAGAGGACCTGCAGATGCAAATGACTGAGGTCTGTTAACTCATATAAATGCATCAATTAATTTATTCATTGAATGAGCATTGAAAAAGTGGAAAATAGCAACTAAAAAGCAATTATTATTCGAGGAGGAAATCTACACAATGGGGACTGTAGCAGCTCCAATATGTGACTCCAGCATAAACTCAAAGAAAACAACATAACTCTTCACTATGGTCCAAGTTAGAGTAAAAATGCATCATACGATATTTTATCCTAAAGCTCTGTAATGCTAATATGAGACCTGAAATGCGAATAGAATGCCAATGCGAGAGCTGTAATGCCAACAGATTACTATATGATACCTGTAATGTACCCCGGATCAAGCTCAGTTATAGCAGAAAGACCGCTGTCTGGTCGTGACTTGCATTCAGCATGATCAGTCTGGTTATAGGGCTCTAGCAACATACACTTCAGCCAGCAATTTACAGCAGATAGAAGCTGAAATTGAGCCACCAGTTCACCACTGAGCACCAGAAGAAAAAAGAATCTAAACTAAACCTGGTGACTAAATAGGTAATGAGGATATCCATAGAAATCGTAATTAAGAGCTACGCATCAAATTTGGAATCATCTAACTCAACGAATCAAAACCTCGTAAGACCTCCAAATGCAATCATCACTACAACCGACATTCAAATTGTATTAGATATATGATATATCAGTCGACAGCTGTCTTTGAAATCCAGATAAACCTCCACAGATAAATCTAAAGTAATTAGTAAATAGCTGACGTGCTAATTCAAAATAAACAAGAACAAAAGGTGAAATACGTTCATCAACTGAAACGAGCGCTCGCATTCATTCCGTAACAAAGTAAGCATAGTTTAATTCTATGAGCTGGTCATTCGACTCATTCCTACATTTGTATTCATTTCATGCCATGCAAAGCTCTAATCAAAAACAAAACTGTGGACAAATTGAACGCCAGAATCAATTTTCAAACTGCGATTCACGTAACTATATAAAAAAAAAGTGAAAATACACATGAAATGATCACAAAACCTTGGTGGTGTCGAGCCACACTAAATCGAGAGGATTGAAATCGAGAGGAGAGTATGGACAGTCTAAAATAGACCACGCTCTCAGCTGAGTGGATGCGAAGCCAGGGATTATGATTCCGGAAAGTCTGCCATGTCCTCCGCTAAACTCGCCGGTGTTGCTTTCAGCTCCATCGGCTCCGGGAGCCGCCGCCGTCGCCGCGGTAAAGAGGAGGAGGAGGAGGAAGGAACCTACGGTTATTGCGTCTTGGTCTCCTGCCATTGGCTGGAAGTTGCGTTTGAAGGCCTGAATGGCGGACTGACTGATTGAACTATTCGGTTGGGAGTTGCGGCAAAATATACGGTGTTGAGTTCAAATGACAACATTAACCCTGACGAAACAGGTTAAAATTTCACCTGTTGATGACGTGGCTTTATCTGACTGGGTATCCGGTAGTCGGCTCCAGGCACTGACGACCGCTGACCAAATGAAAATCACTATTTGCATTTCCATCCCTGTAGTTTTTGTGGCTTACAGAAACTTCCTTTATTATTTGCGTTTTTTTCACTTTTAAGTCATTGTTGCAAAATCGAACCTTAAACTACTCACTGAGTCACAGTGGTAAACAAGTGAGGACGATCATAGCTAAGACAAAATAGAAAATTATAAAAAAAGTAGAGAAAAAATTAAATATCCATATTTCCGTGACCTCAGCGGCACGTTACAATATCATGATGACACAATTTATTATGAGCAAAAATCTATTATAGCAATTTGGTTAAATATATTTTAGTAAATAACAATCCTTATGAAATACTCCAAAAAATAGCAAAAATACTTTTTCATCAATTTTTCTTCAATAAATACTCTTCAATTATTTTTCTTTTATTTATTTTATTTATAATTGTTTTTATTTCTAATATTTTCATAACTTTTATTTCTAATACACATTTCTAATTCTATGTTTTAACATTATATTTTATCATTTATTTCTGTAACTACTGTTTTTAATTCTTGTATTTGTTTATTTAGTTGTGTCATTTGAATATCTGAATGTAATGTTTGTCTTTTTAGTGGCTCAGGCCATTTATTCTGGCTTATATTACTTGTACTAGCTCTTGCTTGTTCTATGATACCTTTTGAGATTGGTGTATTATTTTGAATTCTTTGAGATTAACTTCGTTGAATGAATTTTTGTAGGCTATTATTTTTTTTTTATTACAGTACTTGTAGTACTTAATAGTTCGTCTGTATATATTTTATCTCTATTTTGAAAAATTATACTTAAATTACTATTAGTTAATGCATAAAATACTTTGTAACTTACAGTAAATGGTATGTCTAAGGATTTCATTAAATCTTTTTTAAGAAAATTACATCGGACTCCAATTGCATCACTAAAGGTTTGTGTTTGGAAAGGAATTCCATATTGTAATGCAACATTGAATTTAATGATGTCAAAACCTAGATTGCCATCTATTTCTCCTATAATTTTATCTTTTTCATTCAAAATTCTATTGTCAACAATTTGTAATTGTACGGGTGTGTCTATTGCTGTGAAATAAGTAGATTTTACTATTATTTGTATTATTACAATATGTATGTATCCTAATTTCTTCTGATCTCTTTTAGGTATTTTTTCTATTTTTTCTTTATTCATTATGTAAGCTTGGAATTCATAATTTGCTTGATTCATGTATACTAATGATTCTCCACTCATTAATCCATAGTAAACTATATTTTCTCGATTTAATATATTTGATATTCTTTTATTAAATATTGGAATTTCTATACTTTCTTTGGAATTAAGTGTTAATTCTCCTTTTTTTCGTACTTTATTTATTATTTTCTTATCAAATATTATATCAGACAAATATTCTCCAATTGATTCTGTTTTTATTATTTCTTTTATATCTTCTTTATCTTCTTGCTCTTGCCTCGAGCTTTCTCCCTTTCGAAAGATATTCATAGTAATTGTTTAATGTTTTCTTTATATAAATTTATTCGTGGGATTTTAAATTTTTCACCTTGTATTTTTAGTATTAATTCTTTGCTTTTTATTTTATAATTAAAGTTTTCTAGAAAATCTATTCCTAATATTATTTCTTTTTGTTCTTGTTTAGTTCTTCCATCAATTGGTATTTCTATTTTTACTGAGAGTGTCTTACTAAAAATAATATTAACAGATGTATATTTAGTGTTTCGTACTGGAGTTCCTTCGAGAGTAATATATGTTACTTCTGGATATAAATCATAAATTTTTGTTGCTAGATCTTCACTTATAAAACTTGTACATGATCCTGTGTCTATTAATGCAACAACTAATTTTTTATTTATACTTGTTAGTATATGATATTGATTATAATTATTATGATCTAACTTAACTTCTATGTTCTTCATATCATTTATTACTCTGTCGGGCCTGCTATATGCTGTCACAGCGATATAGGTTGCCACTTTGACATTTCATGCTTGATATGTTGAACTTTGTAAAAGAGTTGTATGATTCCATACCTGAAATGCTTCTTCTTCAAGATCTCAAGATCAATTCGGCAAGATAGCTTCTTCGCTGTAGCCTTCTTCAGATCCGCCAAAGATCATATGTAGAGAAAGAAACTTATCATATATGAAGGATATGTTACAATAGGAAGTGTGTCCTCTCCTAATGAGAGAGTCACATTATTTATAGGCGACGAAATGTCTGTCTTTTACATAATTACCCTTGGAGGGGTACCACTACACATGGAGGGGTACCACTACACACAGTAGAATCTAATAATTTACATAGTAGTTACAAAAGGAAATGGAATTAAATTAAGATAAGTATAAAAGAAATACATAGGAGGGTATAATTAAAATTTCAACTTCATTCAAACCTTGGTCAAAGCACTTTTGCTATATTCTGAATGTTTTTATAAGAGTTGTTATAGGTTGAACTATACTTAAAAATTTTGCTAGTTAAAATTATTAAGTATTTTATTATTATAGATTTCAATCAATTAAATTATTTAAATTATATTTTTTAGTTTTCAAGTAATCATAAATTATTAGTGCATAATAATTATTTATTATAGCTACAAACTTAAAATATAAATTTTAAAATATTATTTTTTATTATATTAAATGAAAGAAACTAATATTTTATTTAAATTATTGGGTTCGATTAAATAACTAATGATGAGAGTCAAATTATATATTTGAAATAATTAAAAAAAATCAAACGAAGCACCACTTAAGATTCCAATCAACTAAATTATTTAAGTTATTTTTTTATTTCTCATATAAATCATAAATTTTTAGTGCATAATAATTTATTTATTATACTTACGAACTTAAAATATAAATTTTAAAATATTACAATTTTATTATTTTAGATTATATTAAACTAGGGAAACTAATATTTTATTTAAATTATTGGGTTCGATTAGATAACTAATTGAGTCAAATTACATATTTGAAATTAAAAAAATTAATTGACCAAGCACGACTTAGATATCATCTAGATTGCCTAAATGTTAAGCCTAATCTAAATGTCCTGACCAACACCAAACAAATTTTATAGTCACGCTTGAAATTGAGATTTTCAACTTCCTAGACTTCTCATTGTTTAAAAATAAAGATATAAGCTGTTAGGAACTGAATTTCAGTTTACCTCTTAATTTGATATTTTGATATGTCAAAATTTATTTTAGTACTAAGTTTTTAGAGTTATTAATTGGCATCCTTGTATAAGATTGTTCGAATTATAGTAGAAACTTAGGTGCTGAAGACCGAGCAAAGGAATCAGAAACTTACTTTCTAATGAAGATATTCAAGAAGATAAAGCTCGATATATGAAGAGAAGTGTTTTGTGCTTAAAACTTAATAAGGCCAGGAACTTAATTTTCTAGAAACTATGTTTTGGAAATTGAGTTTCATCAAGTATGGTGGTTGCCCATACTGACTTTGGAATGTCAGTATAGAGATTTAATGTTTCAAAAGCACGTGAAACACAAGTGTTCGAAGTCATACTTAAAGACACTTCAATGTTGAGTCAAAGTCAGTACGAGGATGTCAAATAGTTGGATTCCTCAGACTGAAACTTAGTCTAACACAAAGTTGATGGAAAGTACACTGCTAAAAGCATAAAGCAGGCAACAGAGCAGAGCAGACCAAAGTATGCGCTATGATTGGAAGACATTCTCAATATGCCTAACGACTTGATTTATGTGTCTAATGGGTGGGATTCAAATTGTCCCCCTGAAGACTATAAATAGCCCAGCATTTCGGACAAGGAAACTACCTAAATCTCTTGAAAATCTATACTGACACTCTGCTCAACTTTCCATTCATTTTCTCTTAATTTTCGTATGCTTAACACGAGACTTGAGTTTCAACATCAAGTTATTCTTTCCGTGCTAATGTTTTAAAGCACGAGGCTAAAGCTTAAAGCTGAAGCTATTCCTTGGTGAATATGATTTTCTAAGTTGTATTCATAGCAGTCAATATCTTATTCTGGGATTTTGATTATTACGGGCATCTGCCAACCAATCTGTGTTCTGGGAAGAACGAGAAAACATCCAACTTACCAGGAAGAAGGTTGCGGGGTACGTCAGCAGACCGAAGGACGGAGGGTTTCGACGGGCTGATTAAAGATCGTGAGAAGGCTTGTAAAACTACTTAGTGGATTCCCGATTAAGTTCGGAAGAGTGGACGTAGGATTTTAAGTCCGAACCACTATAAATATCCTGAATCATTTATTTGTTTTCTTTAAGTTGCTGCATTTTAAGCTTCCAAACTTACTTTTAAACCTTCAATATTTGGTTAAATATTGAAGTGTATATCTCTGAAACTTACTTAATAATCTTCTGAGCTTAAACTTACTTTTCAAAAAACTAAAACTGAATTCCAGTCAGTTTCATATAACAAGTGCATATTAAACTTACTTCCACTGCACTATATATTACTCTGATTTCGGGACCAACATAAGCACATTAAAAATTGTTTATGATTGCAGCAGAAAAAATAATACTGTACAACATAAATTATAAAAGGTTCTCTTCAATATTCTTAAATTTACAAATTAAAATTTTAAAAGATTCTCACGACATATCTATTAATATATTAAAAAAATAATTTTATTATAATTGTTCCCACTATATTATTATTTATATATTTAATTATATAAAAATATTTAAAATTTGACCCATAATTTAAAGGGATGATAGCTCAATATTGTATTGAGTGGGCCTGCAAGGTGTACAATCACAATATGTGAAGTACATAGTATATTATTTGAATGTAAAAAAAAAAAAATTAAAAAAATTGAAGATATTATCTATCTAATATATTAAATTAGTATAGTTCAATCTAATTACAATATTATCATTTCCTCTCCAAAAGAAAGAAAGAAATAAATAAATAAAAGATCATATTAATATTAAATTTATTTTTCATGAAATCCTAATTTTGTATATTAATTTATGTCTATATATTAAAGCAAATTACAACTTTGTCATTTTTACATCCACATAAATTTCATGTTTTATTTATAACTTTTAATATTATAATATATATATATATATACAATAATAATAATAATAAAAATTAACAAAATTATTTATGTAATTTTTGCTTTTTAAAAACTCACTTTGTAACGCTGTTGGAATTGTCCCGGAATGTACATTCTAAACGCATTTTCTTGCTCTCTCACTTGTTTTTATAATTATTTACTTCTTAGTCGTTCTTTATTTCGTGCAGTATCAATTATTTTTCTTTCTGTTACTTATTGTCTCTTAATAAACTCCAAGAAATCCGTTTATTCCGATAAATCTAACCTCAACAATATACTATGGTTAGATTTCAAAAAAATATATATTTATATTATAATATATAACATCAATGAATAAGAATTTGTTTTATTTAAAAATTATTAAAAAATACAAATATATATATATAAATTTTTACTTATATACCGATATTAAAAATAAATATCACATATTCAGTTTGCTCGCGGATGTTAATCTAGTTACTTTTGAAACTACATTAAGTATTAATGTTGATTGAAAAATGAAGTTTGTTTAAAATAATCAAAGTCGTTTCAACAATTAACCTTTTTTTATTATTGATTATCTTGACTACAAAATTAGGGGTGTAAATGAACCAAACTGTTCGTGAGCTACTCGGATCTCGACTCGATAAAAGCTCGTTCGAGTTCGTTTAGTAAAGCTCGTTTATTAAACGAACCAAACTTGAGCATCATAGTATTCGACTCGTAAGCTCGTGAGCAGGCTCGTTAGCTAAAATTAGTAAGAAATATAAAATAATTACTTTTATAAAAATAATATTTTCATGATTTAAGAGTTACAATAATGATAAATCTTTCTAATAATGAAAAATTTAAGAATTTGAGCATGAATATGATAATAATTTTGGAATAAATAAATTTTTTCTTCAAAATAATAATGAAAATTTAAAATATATTCTAAATTTAGAAAGTTCGTTTAGACTCGATTAAAGCTCGATAAAGTTCGTGAACATCAAAGTATTCGATAAAAAAGCTCGAAGCTCGACTCGAAACTAAATGAGTCAAACTTGAGCACGGCACTACTCGACTCGACTCGGTTCGATTACACCCCTATACAAAACTAGAACATATTATTATCAAATATCAAAACATACTTCTACAATTTTTAAATTAATATTTTTAAAGGTTAAACAAATGAATAATATCATATAATAAGCATAGATTAAAACTTATAATAATTGAAGAAACTTATTGTGAATATTATTATATTTAACAAACATACTGTTTGATTATGTTTTATTTGTTGCTTAATATTATGTTACTGGATTGTGTTTCACTTGTTGCTTGATTTTATATCAATCATTGATTTATTTAAATATAACGGATATGATACATTCTTTTTTCTCACAAGAAACTATTTATCACCTGATCCGCTCCCTATATATATATGTAGAGCTCATCTCATACTAAAAATTAGTTTGTACTTATTAGGAATAAATTTACAACATTCATCTCAAAAAATCAATGATTGAGAATAAAACATTGTTCCAGGTTTTTTTTTGCTTTATAAATCATGCTTAATCGACTTAAGCATGATTTATAAAGCAATTAAGCTTGAACGAAAATTATGCTTGACTTTTTAGTCTTTGATGCTTGTTGGTCCCGGATATCAGGGTATACTTTGGCAGCGGAAAATACGTAAGTTCGTTTCTTGCACTCTGCTGGTTACACAGCTGACTGGGACCTTGTCAACTGGTAAGTCAACTGGCAACTGAGTATTCAGCTGACTGGCAACTGGCTGGTCAGCTGATGACTCAGGACTTAGAAAGTTTTAGAGTCGAGTTTGCACAGTTATAAACTGGTTTCAGTTATACTCCAGCACTTGGGTGCTGGATTTTAAATCAGTAAGTAAATGCTGAAAGCAGTAAATAACAAGGATATTTTATAGTGGTTCGATCAATTGATCTACGTCCACTCTCCAGTCGAAGCACTGGAAATTCACTAAAAGAGTAATCCGGTACAAGATTTCCTACGATCTATTTCCAGCTGGTAGATGCCTCGTCTACCAGTCCACTGGATCAACCGCTCCCGGTCCTTGTCCTTCTTCAACTCTCGTCAGATGGATGGAGTGCGAGCACGTCACTTCAACCTCCTCCTCCGACTGATTGGGTGTTGAGTTCTCCCAAGAACTTGACTCTTGCTGGCGGCAAAACTGCCCGTAATAACTCTGGAGCTGGCTGGCTCAAGAGCTGCTATGTTCTTCCTCGGAATGAGAAACAACACCAAATGAGATCAATAACTCACAAGCTAGAAGCTTGGAGTCTCGTGTTCAAATGATTGACACACGGAGTAGCTTTAAGAAAAGCCTCGAAAGATTGCTTATTTGCTGATATGAATGCGTTTGAGCTTTCGGTAGTTCAAGAGTGGCTAAGAGTATTGAATGCTGTTGGATCTCACGTATTTATAGACGTGAGATTCAGATTCAAATACTAGCCGTTTGGACACATCCGGAAAAGTCTCTGTCCTCGCATGTCCTTCTGCAGGCGGCAGGTAGGAATTTCCGGAAAGCGCCATGCTTTTGTCCACTTTATCTGACATTGATCTCTTTATGTCAGAACGGCACTATTCGTCAGTACGAGGAATCGAACTGGTAGTCTTGAACTGATAGACTTTAAGGTATCCTCCTTAAAGTCATACTCTGTCAGTTAATTCCTCGACGAATCTTCTTTTTGTCTCTAAGACTCTGGGAGAGCGAATCTTGAATTCTGCTGATAACCTCCGACTGGTAGATCATACTGGTGATCTTGTGCTGGCAGTCTCTGCTGGTGACTTTCCTTAGCACAATCAAGGTCTACCAATTCGTCTGATGTTATCTCTTGAATTCTCTCGTGACTGGTGGCTTCACCGCTGGTGAATAGTGTCAACCAGAACACATATTCTGCTGGTAGATCTGTCAGCCTCCTGCTGATGAAATCTTCCCACTGGTGAACAGTAGCCAGTCGATAGCTCTACTCCATGCTGATGAACAGTGTCAGCATGAGTCTTTGTCAGCCGCTTGCTGGTGAGACTTCTCTCAACTGGTAAGCACATCTCATGCTGGTGAACAGTAGCCAGCATGAGTCTTGATCAGCTGCGACTTACAACTCAAAATACCTATACAGGACTTTACATTTGAGACTAGAGCTATTCTAGAGACAAACTGACGCTGGTTGGACTTAGGATTTGATCCACCAAAACACTTAAACACCAAATCTAAGATCTAAGCTATCAACTGGGGAAGGGAAACTTAGCCAAATTTCCCAACAATTTCCCCCTTTTTGGTGCGATCAAAGCCTAACCAGCGAGCACTCAGCTGATGAGGAAAGTTACAAAGTATTTCCGGGTTTTACAAGTAAGCCTATCAGATCTAAACCCATGAAACTACTTCCTCACATCAGCTCTAACCTAAAAATCTTCCCCCTCAAACTGGGAGAGATATTGCTCGATTAAATTTTGAAGTAAAACTCTGAGCCAGGTTAGAATCAACAAAGTATCAAAATGAGTGCTGGTGCTGATTACACTGAATGTGTAAGTTCAGCTGGTAAGTAAAAAGTTGACATTAGTTGGACAATGAGAAATTGTCGTCAACCCGTCAGTAATCAATCCATTAATGATGTTACAATTACAAGTACAGGATAAAAAACTGACTAGTCTAACTGATACAAAGTTACTTACAAAAAAATGAAGAGTACAAGACTTATGGCTGAGATGAGGATCCAGGTGATTGATTGCGATTTGCTAAATTCCTCAAGATCTCTGTAAGAGCCGCCATATCTTGTTCCCTCTTCAAGCGCTCCTCAGCAGCAATGCGACGCTCTTCTGCAGCAAGCCAAGCCGAGCCCTCTCCTCATCAGCGACTGCTCGCGCCCTTTCCCCCTCTTGGATCCGCGCCAAAAAGGAGTTCACCCCAGAGGTGAAAGCCTCCATTTGTTGCGCCATCTCTGCTCGGTAGGAAGAAAAGCGCTGGTCCATCCTGGCATCAATGAGAGCAACCAGTTGCGCAGGCGGATGGACCTCGGAGAGAGGCTCTGCTGACAGCTCCATCGAAGTAGAGGGCACACCAGATGAGGCCTCAGCCATCTCAGTGTCAGCTCCAGTTGGCCTCTCCACTACTGGCTCTGCAGCGGCTGATACTTCTGCTGGGACTGCAGCGGCTGCTGACGCTGACTCCTCAGCTGATTCCTCCACCAGCACCTCAGCTGATGCTGGTGGGACTTGATCTTCTGCAAAGTCCGCCTCCACCCAGTCAACGGGCTCCAGCTCCACAACATTCGGAGCACCAGCGACTGCAGGGACCAGCCATCTGCTGCGGGAGGGATCCTCCTCCACCACATGATCAATTAGCAACTCAGTGGCTGCCATATCGAACAGACGGGCAAAGTAGAGGAGGAGCGGTGGGAGGGCAATCAGTATTCGGATCCTTCGGAGAGCGTAGACCACCTGAAAGCCCCGGCTGGTGCGGTGGAACTGGAGAAAGGGTACTCGGACACGCCTTGGCTTCGGGAGTCCTGAGCTGCCAGTCCTTAGGCGATAATCAAGAATCTTCTGCACTCGCCTCCGGACACACCTAAGGGACAAAGGCTCTGGCTCGTCAGTTAATGTATCCATGAATTCATCCGCCCAGGCCTCTTCATTCCTCCAGTATTCCAGCCCCAGCCTAGCGTACAGAACTGAGCGCTTCTCCACCGTG
Source organism: Plectranthus barbatus (assembly GCA_026898455.1). NCBI lineage: Eukaryota > Viridiplantae > Streptophyta > Magnoliopsida > Lamiales > Lamiaceae > Plectranthus > Plectranthus barbatus. The sequence goes on along the minus strand of JAPKLW010000914.1, from coordinate 55,185 downwards.
AGATACCGCTCCACACGGTCAAAGATCCTCCATCGCCGCAGCTCACAGTACAGAGTCGGGTTGACAAACCACAGATACCGGAAGTCATTGAACATGTCGAGATCAACGGCATCCTCGACCTCCACTGTGATATTTTCTGCGTACTCATACAGAGTACGGTTGTAGAACTCCATCGGCCTCAGGGGCAGGCACCAGTCCTGGATGCGGGAAGCTAAGACCGACTGGTGGGGGAGCCCGCGGAGGGGAATGATGTTGAGAATGCTGTATTCAGGCACTTGAGAGGTGTCGAAGGCCTCTTCCCCGCGTAACTCCCACCGATGGGGTCCATTGACCATCTCCTCATATTCATCAGCGTCGACCACGTTGTAATTGAGGACGCTGACGGTTATGTCACGTCGTGGTCGCGAATCAGCACGTCGAGGCTGTGCTGGTGAGGATCTCGCTGGTCGTCCAGAAGTTGAGGCTCCTTGGGACTGTTGACGACCGAGCTGAGCCTTCCCTTCCTTTGCAAAATCTGGGAACAGGTTCCTTGGCTCCATCCTCTGGATTGTGGAGTGCTGGACAACTGGTGGCTCCTCTTCTTCAGAATCATCAGAGATAACAATGGGAGCCTTCCCAGCAGTCCTTGCACCAGTCTCCACATCCATCTCTTCTTCCTTCTCTGCCTCCTTCTCTTCCTTCTCCTCCGCCAGTTTTTCCGGGGTGGTCGCCCGCTCATCAACTCCTCCGCTGGCAACCCCTTGCACTGCCAGCGGGCCTTCTTCGGCAACTCCGCGTCCGCTGGCATCCCCTTGCGCAGCCAGCGGGCTCCCAGCCTCTTCCTCATCCGGCTGGTAGTGCTCGACTATGGACATAATGTCCTCGTCGACTCCCATCACCAGCAGGCGCTGATATGTATCTTCTGGTAAAATCTCGCCTGGTGGTGGGGAAGCTGGTGGACTGGCACTTGGACTTTCATCAGCCTTTCCTTTGCCCTTGGTCGCCAGCCTCATCTGCTCGGCCAGCTCTACCTGTCGCCTGGCCTCATGCTCAGCCTGCACCTTGGCATAGGCTTCATCGCGGGCTGCCAGCTCAGCCTCTAATTTTCGCTGGGCTGCCAAGGCCTTCAGCCTTGCCTTGGCTTGCTTCCTCCTGACAATGGAGGCACTTCTCTCCTTCTTAGCCTGCTCCATCACCCGCTGAGCTCTGGTTTGGACCCTCTTCCTCTTCCGGGTCATAATCTCCAGCTGCTCCTCCTGGGTCTGTCCCAATATGTTCCTTGGAGCTGGACCAAGAACCAGTGCCTGATGTGGCTGCTGATGCTGATGCTTCTTGGGTCTTTTGGGCTTCTTCTGGGATGGCTCGTCAGTAGGGACGATGCGGATGTCCCGGGGATGGATGCCAGTGGCTGCTTCCACTGCATCTCCCAGCTGGGCGAAGAGATGCTCAGTCTCTCGCTGGCGCTTGAGCGCAGCCCTTTCTTCTTCAGTCAGCGGGCGAGCCAAAACTGGCAGTTGCTCGCCCTCATCCACCTCCTCTTCCTCAGAGACACCCTCAGAAGGATTCACTGAGGTCTTCCCTTTCAGCCTCCTGGGCTTCTTGTAGTCTGGGCGGGGGAGTTTGGCTTGCTCCTTGGTCGGAGGGATGAAGTCCGAGCTGACCAATTGCTCACCCTGGTCCACCCCATCACCCAACTCCATCTCCAGTAGGCGGCTGATACGAAGCCCAAAGGATACGGAATGGGCAAACCTCCCTTTAGTCGGAACCTCGATGTTCCTGCCGATGTTTTCCAGGAGCCGGCCGTAAATGAATTCGGCCCAGTTCCCTTGAATCCCGTCAGCAAGGGCACTCATCACGGAGAACTTCCGGATGCTCAGCTCTGCGTACGACCCCACTTCGCACTGCAGCATTCGTACGACTATGTCGCACACCATCTGCCAAAACTCGTCCATCTCGGACTTTCTCATTCCAGTCCGGAAGGTGGTCACCTCCGCCTTCTTCCACTGGATCCAGCGCTTTTGGAACTCGACGGTGTTGTTCTGAAGGTAGGTAGCCACATCCTCGCCTTCGTTCCTTAGCCCGAACATCTCGGCGAGGTACTCGGGGGAGACGGTGATCAGGTGTCCAAACACCGAAGTGGTGAAGGACCGTTCGCCGTCGGCGATCACCGCCCGTGCGTAGAACTCCGCCACCAGGTGCGGATGGAAAGTCTAGGGCGCCGCCGTCAGATACTGTCGGAGGCCTTCATGATCGATCATCTCGATCAGCTCCTCCCCATGGTTCTTTCTGGCCAGTTTTTCGTTGAGGATCTTCTCCTTTTGAACTTGTGCGGCTCTGACTTGGGCATTTGACAACCGATCACGGATTGCCGGCTTGTTCAGGGCAACAAGTCGCGCGAACGGATAAGTATAGTCAATATCCTCAATCTTCACAATGCCGGTGTACGTCGGCATGTGCTGCTCGG
>JAPKLW010000914.1:0-47742 GCA_026898455.1 Plectranthus barbatus | reverse complement strand
GCCTTTCCCTTCCTCTTAAAATAATGCATGGAATTGTTTTTGGAAGGTGTGGCTGTGTGTGCAGTTCCTCTAGAAGTATTCTTCTTCTGAGGAGATCGGAAATTTCTTTCCGACCGCTTGTGCTGCCTTGGTGGTCTTTGGAACTGTGGACCACGGTGGTTAGCCTTCCTAGCCCTTGATGAAAACATTTGATTGGGCTCAGGCCTCCGATAGGTATTCCTCCTATCGGGAATTGTCCTTCTCTCAGTATTCTGCTGAGAGTGGGACCCCTTGTAAGTATGCTGGCAACTGGCATACTTATAAGGTTGTGTGTGGAACCTCTGGACAGCTGGTGCTGGCTGTCGGGTTCCACTGGCTGCTGGTGCTGACTTCCTTGCCTTGGAATATTTTGGCTTAGTCAGCTTCTTAGGGTGTGCTGGCGTCCTGTCAGCAGAGGAATTTGCCAGTCGAGGTTGTTGTCGTGATGACTCACCTCTATATCTGGGCTGATGATTCCTTTGCTGATCAGCCATACGAGGTATGCTGGCAGCACCAGCTGGTGCTGACTCATTTGCCATTCTGCCCTTACCCTTACCAGCATTGGGTTGGTTTATGCTCGAATCATTTGTAAATCCCAACCCGGATTTATCATAAGGTTTTCTCCAATGACTTAGAGCTGCCTCTAAATCCTTAGAGCCTTTGTTTAGAAAATTGATTTTATTTTCTTGCTCCAGAACGAGACTGTGAAGGTTATCTCGCTCAGTTTTTGTACTTTGAAAATCTTGGAGCAAGTCGAAATGAGCCTTTTTCAAAGTTTCTAGCTCTTCGCTGAGTGACCTAGATTTTTCAATCTCACTGGTCAAAATGGAAACTTGATTTTTCAGCGAAGTGTTTTCGCCAGCTAAAACATTTTTCATTTCATAAAATTTTAAAAACTCATGCTGAAGAACATCTAAAGTGACATCTTCTGAGTCGGAGCAATGCGACTCAGAATCGTCTATGATTTGAACAGGCATGATATGCAATTGAGGATCTGATTGTACCTCATCATCAGCAGTCAATGCCAGATGTTCTTCCTTGTCAGCATCTTCTTCAGCTGACACTTCTCCTAGAGCAGCCATGAATGCCAGAAGAGCTTCTTCTTCAGACTCTCCATCTGACTCGTATTCCCCATCATCATGGTCGGGGATATCAGGAACTTCAGTCCTTGTCAGCATGGCTTTGGCAACTGCCTTGGAGGCACGCTCTTCAAAGAGCTTCTTCAGCCGTTCCCTCTCAGTTTTGTCCACCTGCGGACATTCAAACTTTAAATGGTCAGGGGATTGGCATTGATAGCAAGCACGAGGAGCTCTTTTGACGAATTTCCCGTCAGTTGAGCTTGAAGAGACTCCCTGCTTTGACTTAGCCTTTTCCAGTAGGACGGCCAGTCGTTTCATTTGCTGCTCAAGTTCAGCGATAGAGCTCTCGCCACTTTTGGAGTAAGATCCTGACGTGGATGGGATCTCCTTCGGCTGGTTGGTCTGCCCAGCAGGCCTGTCAGCATGGAAGGGCTTCTTGGGCATCCGCTTGAAGTCCTTCTTGACGAAGTAAGCTTCGTCCTGAGCCTTAACGCTGGGGGATCCAACATTCCTGATAGCCTCGTTTTTATTCACCATTTGGATATCCCATTCATGTGCCTGCAACTGAGCAAACACTTCTTTAGGAGTTAGTTTGGATAAATCTTTCTCCTTTAGTGCGGTGGTTTTCACAAACCAATCCTCCTTCGGCATCTTGGACAGGATCTTCGAGTTAAGATCAGCATTTTCGTACTCCCTGCCCAGAGACTTCAGCTCGCTGACAATGGCGTTGAATCTCGCCTCCATCTCCTTGATGGTTTCTCCAGTCAGCATCTGGAAGGACTCATATTTATCCACCGCAACCTGCAATTTGTTGCGTTTCATTTGGTCAGTTTCTTGACATAAACTATCAAGAAAATCCCATACTCCCTTAGCAGTATCAAACCGCAGTGCGTCCTCCATCAGCGATTCTGGAAGGCACGCAAGGATCAGCTCATGTGCAATGGAATCCAGCTGATTCCGCTTTCTGTCCTCAGCATTCCATTCATCTTGGGGCTTTGGGACCACCGCAGCTGGACGATCTCCCAGCTGATGCTGAATCTTGGTGATCTCTATTGGCCCTGTCTCCAGTACATCTTTCATGTCTGGATGGATGCTCTTCAGGGAGATAAGCGTCCTCTTTCGCCATATAGAGTGCTTCTCCGTCTTGTAGTCCATTAGCTTTGGGATATTCATCTTGAAGTACCTGAGCTAGACAAACAGACAAACAAACAGGAGTGCAAGGAAACGTGGATCACGGTCCTAAGCGACACAGAAACGAACGGTCTGTAAGAACCTGTCTCTGATACCACTTGTTGGTCCCGGATATCAGGGTATACTTTGGCAGCGGAAAATACGTAAGTTCGTTTCTTGCACTCTGCTGGTTACACAGCTGACTGGGACCTTGTCAACTGGTAAGTCAACTGGCAACTGAGTATTCAGCTGACTGGCAACTGGCTGGTCAGCTGATGACTCAGGACTTAGAAAATTTTAGAGTCGAGTTTGCACAGTTATAAACTGGTTTCAGTTATACTCCAGCACTTGGGTGCTGGGTTTTAAATCAGTAAGTAAATGCTGAAAGCAGTAAATAACAAGGATATTTTATAGTGGTTCGATCAATTGATCTACGTCCACTCTCCAGTCGAAGCACTGGAAATTCACTAAAAGAGTAATCCGGTACAAGATTTCCTACGATCTATTTCCAGCTGGTAGATGCCTCGTCTACCAGTCCACTGGATCAACCGCTCCCGGTCCTTGTCCTTCTTCAACTCTCGTCAGATGGATGGAGTGCGAGCACGTCACTTCAACCTCCTCCTCCGACTGATTGGGTGTTGAGTTCTCCCAAGAACTTGACTCTTGCTGGCGGCAAAACTGCCCGTAATAACTCTGGAGCTGGCTGGCTCAAGAGCTGCTATGTTCTTCCTCGGAATGAGAAAGAACACCAAATGAGATCAATAACTCACAAGCTAGAAGCTTGGAGTCTCGTGTTCAAATGATTGACACACGGAGTAGCTTTAAGAAAAGCCTCGAAAGATTGCTTATTTGCTGATATGAATGCGTTTGAGCTTTCGGTAGTTCAAGAGTGGCTAAGAGTATTGAATGCTGTTGGATCTCACGTATTTATAGACGTGAGATTCAGATTCAAATACTAGCCGTTTGGACACATCCGGAAAAGTCTCTGTCCTCGCATGTCCTTCTGCAGGCGGCAGGTAGGAATTTCCGGAAAGCGCCATGCTTTTGTCCACTTTATCTGACATTGATCTCTTTATGTCAGAACGGCACTATTCGTCAGTACGAGGAATCGAACTGGTAGTCTTGAACTGATAGACTTTAAGGTATCCTCCTTAAAGTCATACTCTGTCAGTTAATTCCTCGACGAATCTTCTTTTTGTCTCTAAGACTCTGGGAGAGCGAATCTTGAATTCTGCTGATAACCTCCGACTGGTAGATCATACTGGTGATCTTGTGCTGGCAGTCTCTGCTGGTGACTTTCCTTAGCACAATCAAGGTCTACCAATTCGTCTGATGTTATCTCTTGGAATCTCCCGTGACTGGTGGCTTCACCGCTGGTGAATAGTGTCAGCCAGAACACATATTCTGCTGGTAAGATCTCTCAGCCTCCTGCTGGTGAAATCTTCCCAACTGGTGAACAGTAACCAGTCAATAGCTCTACTCCATGCTGATGAACAGTGTCAGCATGAGTCTTCGTCAGCCGCTTGCTGGTGAGACTTCTCTCAACTGGTAAGCACATCTCATGCTGGTGAACAGTAGCCAGCATGAGTCTTGATCAGCTGCGACTTACAACTCAAAATACCTATACAGGACTTTACATTTGAGACTAGAGCTATTCTAGAGACAAACTGACGCTGGTTGGACTTAGGATTTGATCCACCAAAACACTTAAACACCAAATCTAAGATCTAAGCTATCAACTGGGGAAGGGAAACTTAGCCAAATTTCCCAACAATGCTTTAATCTCAACCATTGATGCTATCAATCCAATGACTGAGAATCATTCTTATTTAGCACAAACTTTAATTTTAGCATTCGGGGAGTGATCATATGAGAACTCTCTTTACCATGTGAAAATAAGAACTAATCTCGGCCATCCAATTGGTGATCCAACGCTCAAGACTAAATAAATTTCGTCTGCATTATAATGTAGTGAAACATTCATTAAAGGATAATTTTGTAATATTTTTTTCTCTCCTCTAAAATCATCCTAAATCTTTAAATGATCATATCTCCTTCGATTTAGATTATTTTTTAATGTATCATATATCAAATTAAAGGTAATTTAATTATCTTTCAAACGAAATCCCTATTGCATATGTTTCGATTTCAAAATCGTCGTAAAAAATAAAAATTAGTGATTATATGCATAATTCTCGTAACAGTACACGAATTCTTATAAAATGAATAGAGTTGCACAATATAATGCATGAAGTTATATTATATAATGCAGAATATGATAGATAAAATGCAATAACTTTTTTCCTGTAAGATAAAAAAAAATTAAAATTCATTATCTTTGCATACTGTAGATAATATCATAGTTGTTATAAAAGTTGATCATATATTACTATATTATATAATGCATGTTTGTTAGATATATAATGAATGTTTGCTATGTATATAATGCATGTCGAGGTCAATATAATGCATGAAGTTATATAATGAATACAATAGCACAATAAAATGCTTGAAATTATAGTATATAATGCAAAATATGATAGATACAATGCAACATGTTTTTTCAGCGAAATCATCATTCATCATTATATTTTGTTATGTATTATATAGTAATAACATATGCATTATAATGAAAGTAATATAATTTTCTCTAAAATAAAAGTAATACCATGTATAATATGCATAATTCTCTTAACAGTACACGAATTCTTATATAATGAATGCAGTTGCACAATATAATGCATGAAGTTATAGTATATAATGCAGAATATGATAGATAAAATGCAACATGTTTATTTCAGCGAAATCATCATTCATCATTATATTTGCACTTGTTATTATATAGTAATAACATATGCATTATAATGAAGGTAATATAATTTTTCTCTAAAATAAAAGTAATATTATATATAATAGAGGAAGTAATGTCGTATAATTATAGTAATATTGTTCTAAAATAAGAGTAATACCATATTATAATACAGGAAGATGTTTGTTAGGTATATAATGCATGTTTTCTAGGTATATAATGCATGTTTCTTATGTATAGAATGAATGTTTGTTAGATATGCAAACAGAATCTTAAATAAGTACAAAATGACAAAAATACCCTATAATGCAGGCTTTTTGAGATAAAATGACCGAAAATTTTAATAAAATCCTGAGCGTTCATTCATCAAAATCAATGGCGAGGATTGATTCTTATTTCTTATGGTAAGAGTGGTTTTCACTGGATCGCATCCATATATATATATATTTATAGAGTTGCGTTCAAATCCGAACTATATATCCTGAATGAACAATGACCATATATCCAGCCATTAATCTTAAAATTTGGACGTCCCATAATGTGACACGTGTCATTTTTTTTAATTATTTTAATATTAAATAAAGGGTAATATAGGTAACACATATTTTATTAAAATTGTTAGTTTTGGAAATACCTATATTTATGCGTTTTATAAGATTTGTAATATCTTTTTATTTTTGGTTTCGATATCCTATAAAATCATTATATAATTAACGTCAAAATTTTTCATTCGAAACTTAGGGCACAATCGCTACACGCCGGCATCGTCACACATCCCAATCGACGGCGGAATCACACAACACCAAACGACCCACCACAATTAATGCTTTCAAATACGATTATCATTGTTATTTTAGATGAGTGTCATTATTTTTGAATAAATGTTTCATTGTTCGAATTCCTGTTTAATGGATTGATAATTTTTTATTTATTTTCTACATTGTGTGAACTCAGTTAATATGTAGCATTGTACGTTGTTTATTTTATCATTGTTACCTGTATTAAATATCATTTTATCAAAATTATCGTTTTAATCTTAATTGATTTATAATACACCTTTAAGATCATTGTTATCTTTATTCAATATCATTGTACGAATAATTAAAATTGTTTATACATTTAACGATAATATATTAGTTGAAGTTGACAGAATAACCTTACAATGACACACAAAATCATAAACAATGATAACGATTAACTTAAGATTATGGAATAAATCGTGATATATTTTCTCTTTCCAATTTATATGATAATAATGAAAAAAATCGTGGGGCATTTGATTTGGTAACTGAATTCGAAAAATCAGCATGTAGATTTAATTATATTTCATTTTTTCCCATTTAGGACTAATTTACCCTTTCAATGATAGAAGAAGCTATCAATAATGATAAATGGCAACAGAAAATCTGGGACGTCTATTTTCGAAATCAAGGTTGGATTTTGGTCTTTGTTCATTCATGGACACATGTTCAGCCTTGAATGCACCCCTATATATATATATATTATAGGAGAGATCATGTAAAAACAAATTCCTTGTGAGAAAAAAGATTGAATTAGATCTAAAAAAAATCAATGGTTGATATTTAAACAAGCAACAACTAAAACACAATCAAGCAACGTTGCAATCAAACATCTTTCTCGCTTTCTTACATTAAGACTTTTCTCATCGGATCCGCTATATATATATATATATATATATATATATATATATATATATTAATACTCACTATTTACCTATTCTTATATAAATTGATATAAAAATATGTATAAGGTGGATTCGAGGGAGAAACAAGATCGCATTGGCCTGCAATTGTCTTTCAACGAACAAACCGAAGCTTTTTCCAAACTGGAAGAAAGCGACAACCAAATTCCTGGCAAAAGATCAAGCTTTTTCTAAAAATATTCTTCTCCAAACCGCATTTGTTCTTCAACCTTCAACCACAGTTCTCCTTCGGCAAATACAACATTGATCAAACCAATGGACTCAACCTCCAACCCAAGATTTCGGTTTAGAGATCACAAGCAAGAAATGGCCGACGGGGAATCGTCGGAGGGCCACACAACAGCTGATTCCTCGTCGGTTTCAAGCGACAGGGACGAGGAGCCCGAGCTTCAGTCCATGACTGCTAGGGTGAACTTCTTGCCTGCTTTTTCCTTCTTTCGAGCAGATGAATTATTCCTTTTTTTTGTATAATTGTTCATCAATAGATGGTGAGTTTCGGCCTTGTCTTCGTATGATAGGGTGTTCAGCATCTCTGTTCCGAACTTCTTGAGCTCAAGCAAGAATCAGATGAGGATTTTCAGAATAATATCGCTTCAAATTACTCTGCCTTCCTCGCGTAAGTCCCTTAACATTTAGAGTAGTTACAGAATCTCACTTATTTTTTAACTAAAATTGATTAGTTCTTGTTTGCAGGATAATGAAAGACATAGAAGTCTTACAATGTGAATTGTTGGGAATGAAAGACGAGGCTTCTCTACAAAAGAAGCTTGTTAAAGATGTCACTGATCGATTTTCTTCAAGTGTTCTGTCTGAGGAGACTATAGAAGCCATGCTTCAAGAAACTCTACCAATTGAATCATCGTCTCCAACTCTGTTGGATACACGCAAAGAAAATGTGTCTCAACTCTTGGACACTCTTCTCTCCGAGCATAGATTAGATGATGCCTTGGCTCGACTAGAAATGGAGGTCGTGTATGTCCAAAAACTGCGGTCAGGCGAGTATTCTTCCGACCAGATGATGTCTTATAACTCAGCTATATCTGAGAAAATGGCTATGGTTGCCGAGCAACTGGCACTGGTAGCTAAACATCCACGGGTTTCTGCACCCGATCTGCAGAAGGCGCTGCGTGGATTGTGCCAACTTGGAGACAGTCATCTAGCAAACCAGCTAATGTTTCAGTACTACCACTCAAGGATTGCATCAGGCATATCTAATCTGCAATCTTCGAAGGAATTCTCAAATGTCTCGTACATTCATGAAGCAGCAAGAGTTGTATGTTCAATGATCTCTCAAGCTGTGAGGAGTTTCGTGGCCTTGAACGGAGAAGCTCATCCTTACTCTTCACAACTAACTCGGTGGACAACTGAAGAGATACAAGTGTTCTCTGTTTGTTTCATTAAGTACATTGAGTCCATCTCCGACATAAGTGGCAGGCTGTCCACAGCCATTGATGCTCTGCGGATTGGAATGTCATACTGCTCTTTGTTGGAGACTCAGAGAATCTACCTGCAGCCTTCTCTGGCAGAGTTCATTCGCCCTTGCGTAGAAGGCGTTTTGGAGCTCCATATAAACCATCTGAGTAAAGTTATCAGCATGGTTACATCGACTGATACTTGGGCCGTCGGCAGATACAACGTATCAGGAATCTTGACGGGGCAGAGCTCCGCGGTCATTGATCAGCAGCCCGAATGTTTCTTCCTCACCAACAGTGGCAGGAAGTTTGTGACGTTGTTCCAGGTTTGTCAATGCTCTTAACAGTTACAGTCCTCAGCAGGATGTTACGAATACGGACTAACCACTGTCTTGCAGTCTGTTGCAGAGGAGATTTCGCCTTTGATCAAGTTTCAAATGGAGAGTTCAGTTGTGAAGGGATTGATGGACTTGTTCACAGCTTATGTAGCTATACTGGAAAGTGCCATCACCGGTGACACGGAAGTTATGGAGAAAGAAGGGTTCAGTATCAATTTGCCAGAAACTCCAACCCAAGGAGTTTTCATTCTGGCCAATCTGTCGACCTTGATGCAGTTTTCCTTGAGCACCATCAGAAATATATTTGATGGCATTCATGAGTTGGACATCGGGATAGAAAATCATGCAGCACTCGTTCATGATGTTTACATTCGGCTCAAATCATGCTTTCTCGGTCAGTTCATATCTAATATCTTCTCTCCAAATGTTGATCATGAATCCAGTCAAGGGATTTGGATTAGCAGGCAGGATAGTTCCACTTATTGTGATCTTATTCCATCGCTTCCATACCTGGTATGCTCAAGCTCTTTAAGTTTTCTTCTCTCATCTGTGCCACTCTTTTATGCAACATCTCCTTTGACACACGCTTACACTGTTGAGTCACGTGTGCATAAGCATAACCTTACGGAAATCGACATGATCAGGAACTATATTTGGAGCTAAAGAAACTACAGAAGCTCGCTGAAGACGACTGCCTCGACATGAACTGGTTGATGAGTCTGTTCATGGACGTGATGGATGCAACATTTGAGTGGATGACGAGTAAACCTGCAAATTGGACAATCAGTACAGAGAATGAGGCTGTTAATCGCACCAAGTTCATGCAGGTATATCTTCTCTTGGTTGTAACTGTTCACAGTTATCCCTGAATTCCCTCTAGTAAAATCTTCTTTTATTGCGAACAGTTCATTCTGGACACTCAGTTTCTGGTGGCAATGGCAAGAGACGGTTCATACCTGTCGGACAACGCGATGAATATCTCAAAGGATATTATATCCCGTGTTGAAGCATCCTTCGTTTCAGCTGGAATGAGTCCTCTAAGGTGAATGTGTTAGTTAATGAGAAACGAAAACTAGTCATGTTACTCACAGTGATAAAATTTCTCCAACTTTTCAAATTGGCAGAGATTTGAGTGACGAAGAGTGGCCAGCAAGCACAGCTATCCAAGCCCTTTACAAGTTGCAAGAACTTCATGCAAACGAATCACTTGATGATGAGGATGTGGCTGGCACGGGCGAAGAGGGATCAGACCACCGTGTGTCTCAGAGTGGAAGCGTGAACCAAGTTGGGGATGATGGGACCGAATCAGTGCAGAAGCCAGTGACTCAAGTGTCGACAACAGAAGACACCCAAGTTGAAGAAGTGAACATTTCAACATAATAAAGCTACAAAAGCACAATCCATCTAAAGATAAATTCAAGCTCAAAAATGATTGGACTGATGACTAATCATGTCCATTTTTTCCCAGTAGATATGGTCTCTTGGCCCCTTACAATTCAGATAATTTAATATCAGAAATTCTATACAAGTTATTGGCATAAACACAGTCTTCATCCAAATACCACACAATCCAACCTCCTCCAAGAGACAATTGCTTGTTCTCCTCGTATTATCACGACGCCTTACATAACGTGTTCGGTCATTGTATCTTGGTCTGTCTTGAGCTCTCTGAGGTACAGGCTCCACTCTCCTCTGCCTCTCAGGAGACCGTTGTACGATCTCTCCATTCACAAATAACTCAGCTGTAAAGCCAAAAAAATTGAATTCAGGCTGGATGTATATGCATGCCTAAACGAAGAGGACTTCCCCAAACTTAAGATGTCCTGTAATGCCTCCAATATTAAGTCATAAAATAAAGCACAAAAAGTGCGAAAATATTAAAATACAATAAGTTGTTTATGATTCATGTCAAAGCAAAACTATTCAACATCATATTTTACAGTATAAGTTCGATGTTTCTTATATGAAGTTAAGTGTTTAAACTTCAGAACAAAGACACATTTATAGGAAAGGAGCAGCCATGTGAAAACTCCAACAGCACATACAAACAATTAATCCCTCCGTCCCATTAGATTGAATTAATATTTTATTGATGTGAGGAGATTTTTTTCCATTTTAGGAAAGTGGACTAATGTGGTGGGACAGACGAAAATGGAAATATGGACTAATCTAGCGGGACAGAGGGAGTATTTGAAATCCCAAGTTATGGATAACTTGATACTCCCTCCGTCCCACCTCAATTGTCACACTTTCATTTTTCATCCGTCTCACCTCAATTGTCCCATTACTTAAAAAGGCAACTTTTTCACACTCAACAATAAAATATTAATTTCACTCAACTTACTTTACACTCACACTCATTGGTTATTGTGCCCGGTCAACTCGGGACAATTTAGCCGGGACGGAGGGAGTATTTAATTAGAAACTGTACCTCCATAGTCCTTGTTTTCAGCATCAACGTAAGAGTCGGGGAGAACAAATAGAACACCAGGCAAACCTGCATGGCACAAAGAGAGCAACAACAACAAAAATCACAAATAGACATCGAGTCTGCACTAAACAACCAACTACTTGTATAGAAAATTAGTAAGCACCAACCTTCGAGCTTGTTCGAGGTTTCCTCGTCGATCTTCATCCAAACCCAAAATACCTTTCACACGACACATTATATATTTTTTTCTTAGCCTCCTCCTCACTGTTAGTATATACCGAGCATTAGATATTAATAGTACATATAACGAAACGAAGAAAAATATCGAAACAAACAATTTGTCATTTGACACTCAAAAAGAGACGCTACTTCAATCTACAAATGACAGCATGTTTCGCTGTAAAATAGAGTAGAATTTGAAAGGATGACAGCAAAATTAATCTAGTTACAGTTCAAATAAGATAAGGGAAATACAAACTCAACCTTCCGAGGACTTTCGCTAGGGTTTGAATGTAGCAGTCAATCATCTGCTGTTTAGTGGCCCCTTCGCCGCCGGGCTTATCCTTCACCATTAGCCAGTGTTCATAGTCGCAGCCCGGGAAGAGGGCGCCATCTCGGTGGGCGGGCGGTCGTTGAAGTTCGAACCGGAGTTCAAAGGTGAGTACGCAGAGCCACATCGATTTACTCGGCATCGGACCGGGTTGACACTAGTGGGCGGAATCACGCGAATCGAGTGTGATAGTGCGGGTACAGCTGAGCGGGCAGTGGAAATTTGGAGACGGACAAAGCCGGGGAGGGGAGGGGAGGCGAGCCGGAGACGGTGGAAGAAAAGAAGCGTTTGGAAATGAGGAAGGTGGCGGACGGCGAGCATCGATCGGGCGATTGGGGCGGCCATTAATGTGAGTGGAGAAGTAAATTGAATGAGGTTTTATGGGAGGGGCTTTGGATAAAAGGTTAAGGCCCGGAGGCCGGAATGGAATGTTCTGTTACTCGATAATTTATTTATTTTGGTTTCTCTGCATTTTATTTTATTTTTAAGTTGGAGAGTAATTTATATCTATATTTTATATATACTAAAAGGCAAAATTCATTCTTAAAAAAGTTTTTCCCTTCTTTGCCATTAAATAAATTTCTATTAATAATTATACGTAATTATTAATTTAAAATACTGACTAATAAAAGTGTGCTTAACATATATCTATATGCAAATATATTATTCAGGACAATATAATAAAAATAAGTAGTTATTGCATTTCGTATTTACATCTATATTTATATTCTAAAAAATAGAACCCCCAAATTTAATTATTACTTAATCTCAATACAAAATTTATATTTATAAATGTATCTATTTAACCTTATAAGTAGAATCCCTAAAAAGCTTTTCCAAAATATAATTACTCATATGAATATAGAAAGTTGTTAATATGATTGATCTAATATGATAAATAGCGGGATTAAGGCAATCAATTATTCAATAATTAGCATAATTTTTGGCAAGAAACTTGAACTAATACTATTATAAATACTTGATGAAGTTTTGCATTCACAATATCATTCAAGAGTTTTATAAAATAAAAACATATTACATTAATTAGAGTTATACAGACAAGAGTTGCATAAAATTAAATATTACATAAATTAAAGTTACAAAAGCTCAAATTACATAAGAAATAAAGTGGATTTAAAACCCATATACCATTGTCATCAGTCGTTTTTTCAAGTCTTCTTCTCCCAAAGATAAATGACTTTTTACAAGTAATGCAATTAAAATTCTTTGATTCATCTTCTTCTCCGACGACTGTATTTTTTTCAGCTCCACTTCTATTCTAGCATTGGATATGTTATTCACTAGTTCTACCTCATTGTCTCTCGAGAGTCTTAATGCTCGAATTTCTGCAGTAAATTCACTACCTACATCAGATTGAGATGTCTTACTCTTTCCTTTCTTTTTCGTCTTATCTCTGCCCATAGGACGAGAAGTATTAGAACATTCGGTTGTTGGAGTTTTCGGATTGGAAAGCCTTGAATACTCACCATCCTCGGAAGTCTTTAATCTTTTGGCACTACCATCACTTTCTTTCTCATTATCCTCTTCAGTTTGAAAATGGAAACACGATTTTTGTGATGTGGGAACAT
Source organism: Plectranthus barbatus (assembly GCA_026898455.1). NCBI lineage: Eukaryota > Viridiplantae > Streptophyta > Magnoliopsida > Lamiales > Lamiaceae > Plectranthus > Plectranthus barbatus. Next base: position 34,623 of record JAPKLW010000914.1, on the reverse strand, counting down.
TTTCAGTCGTTGAAATTTGTGTGAGAATTGGAGAAAATTGAGAATTTTGATAATATGGTGAATTACCTTAATATTCAGAATTTGGAAATGGGTAAGAATTCTGATATGGGGGTAAAATTTGGATTATTTTAGGAGGTATGATAATCTTCAGAGTTTGGATGATTTTGGAATGTCCGATAATCTTCAGAATTTGGATAATTTTGGGAATTGAATAAATAATTCGGATTCATAACTTCCAATACTTGAAAATATATTGGAGCTAAAGAAATGTATAGAGAATACAGAATTTTGGTTTTGATGTGGACACATATCAATATTAGGCTATATTTATAGAGGGAAAAAATATGAATTTGGATATAATTTTTTTTATTATTATTAATTATACATAATATTAATGATATAGCTTTATTATTTATAATATTTAATCATCCAATGAGATGTTGCCAAATGACAACAAATGTTTGGATGATTCATTCATGATACTCAATGTTGAGGGTCAGAAATAAGCAGCCCAATTAGAGGTCCAAGAACGCATCCCATAAATTATTTTGCACGAAAAAATAATTTTTTAATTATATATTTATATATAATTATAATAAAAATATTACATACACTGTAAAAAGTTAATATTTGAATAAATAATAAAATATGAACTACAAAAGTTGAAATAGAAATTAAATACAAATACATGAATTACAAATATAAGAACAAACTATGAAAGTGCAATTACAAACGAATTTTAAATTACATATTAAATTATGGGCACCAAGTTTTTTCCATATGTGCTCAATCAAGTCATGTTTAAGGATTTGATGAGCTTGTCTATTGCGAAGTTCATCTCTATTAATCATATAAGCAGACAAACTGGAAATGCGTTGTGTAGAGTAGTTGAGCGATTCAACATCTTCACCTTGCACTTCTGTAGGGGTATCCATGATAAATTATATGGGATCCGGATAGTTTTGGTAAGTATGACATTCATCTTCTACTATCGTATTGTGCAAAATGATGCATGCCATCATGATTTTTCCTATCACAAGCTTGTCCCAAATAAGGCATGGGCGTCGAAGAAAAGCAAAACGAGCTTGCAGAACCCAAAGGCTCTCTTGACATCTTTTCTGGCAGACTCTTGGGGTTGAGCAAATAGCTTGTGTTTTCTGGTCTATAGGGCAACAATTAATTTGACAAATGCAGGCCATGAAGGGTAAATGCAATCAGTGAGATATTATGCTCTATCATTTTGACGACCATTCACAACATAATTAGTTTTTGGTGATCGACCTTCTAACACATCATTAAAGACAAGAGACTGATGTAGCATATTGATATTATTGCACGAACCTCGTGTTCCGAAGAATGCATGCCATATCTATAAATCATATGAAGCAACAGAAGTCCAACTCTCCCTGTGTAATGACCCGCCCACGTTGATACGAACCTCGCCGGGAAGGTTTAGATCGTAGCCCAGGATCAAGAGTAGACACGATGCGGAAACGACTCGGACAGAACTAGAAACGGAACGATAAAAGGAATGGAAGTTCAGCAACCCTAATTTAACCCTTCAAATGACGTATTCCAGACGAATCTCATATACGCCCCAAGAAGCTGAAGAACTAACGAATGCAGAACGGTAGAAGACACCACAATCGGATGTGTAAGTCCGGTTGATAAGTCAATTCGAATTTCAAGGTAATCCACAGAAATTCTTGAGCTTTCAGAATTAGAGAAATAAACTCACAAATATTATTAAACTGAAAACTGAATTACAATGAAAATATTAAGCCCTATTTATAGGGAGAAAACTCAAATCTAATCCTAATCAAACTAGGAAATCAAATCTAATCCTAATCAAACTAGGAAATCAAATCAAATCTAGAAATCATATCTTGCCAAAAATCAAATCTAACAAATCTAGAAATCAAATCTAAGAAATATCCAAGATATTTCAAGACTAATCAAATCTTCTATTTTCTTCAATAATATCTTGAAATATCTTTTATCTCTCAAAAATCACAACCTCAATAATTTAATTAAGTCCAGATGACTTAATTAAATTCTTCAATTTTGGACCCTTCAATAATTTAATTAAGACCAAATGACTTAATTAAATTCTTCAATATTGGACCACCTTGATTCTCATCATTCCCCTCCTCTTCAAATGGATTTGTCCTCAAATCCACGTCTGCACCGGATTCAATTGACCATCTTACATTGCCCTTGGTTGGCTTATCTGGTGCATCATAATGTTCAGACTCTGGCAATTGCTTGTCTTCATGCATCTTTCTTTTCAGAATAATAGTTCTTGCAGAAACAAATTTATGAACTATTTTCACCTCAACCTTCTCCTCCACTAAACCTTCCCCCAATGGAGTATGGACTACTATGTATTCTTCCTTGGTCTCTTGACTTTGGCTTTGCATTCCCAAAACTGGACTGGTAATGATAGTGAGTGTAGTCGGATCCTCAAATTCTTCATTGTCTTCAACATGACTCTCCAAAGCTGTAGCAACTCTCATATCCTCTTCTTTGGGCTCTTGAATTGAAGCACTTATCGACTCGGATTCAGTTATCATTGCCATTGTCTGCTTATTCTCTGATTGAAGCTGTTCCGATGAGAGTTTCCTAACTGTTTGTGACTCCTTCCAACTAACTTGATTTTGACTTGTGTCTTTGTTATTAATCCTCATTCTCTTCAATTGATCCTCAATACATCTGGCTGTAACTACCATGACAAGCAAGTGATCATAAGGTTGTAGCTCCTCTACTCTTTCTCGGATTTCCCAATTCAATCCAACCAAAAATCTTTCCATTGTTAACTGTGTATCCTCAATGATATTGGCTCGAATCATTGTTTCATCCATCTCTTTGTAATAGTCTTCTACACTTTTAGACCCTTGCCTCAAATCCTGCATTTTGTAACATAATTTTCGAGAGTAGTAATTAGGTACAAAATGTTTCCTCATTACCACTTTCATCTCTTTCCAAGTCATGATTGACCGCTCTCGATTCTTCTCTTTGTTAATCATCAATTGATCCCACCAAGTAAGAGCATAATCAGAAAACCCCATAGCTGCAAACTTGACTCTCTCACGTCCATAAATCTTTTGACTCTCAAATGTATGCTCAATATTCCTCTCCCAATCAAGATATAATTCAGGATCATATCTTCCTTGAAAAGATGGAATGTTCATCTTAATGATTCCTCAAATTGATTAAAGGATAGTTTTTTTTTCTCTTTTTTTTTTTGACATAACTTAAAAGTAGATGATTATAGGATTCTATATGGATATATATATGAATAAATATGGATGCTAGATAAGAAAGTATATATAGATGTAGAATATCTAGATATGGATATATGTGAATACTTAAGAAAGATATGAATGAGGCAAATATGGATATGGATAGATAAAATAGATATGGATATCTAGATATGAATAAAATAGATATGAATATATATGAATGAGATATATATGGATGGATATGATTAGATATGAATAAGATATATATGAATAAATATTAAAATATATGGATAAATATATGGATGAATATGGAATGGATAGATATGGGTAAATATGAATGAGATATATATGATATAGATGAGATATGGGTAAATATTGATGATATAGATATATAATTAGATTTAAAAAACAAAAATAATAATTATAATACTTAAAAAAATGAAAATAAAATAGATAATAATAAAAAATGAAAATAAAAAGAAAAAGTACGAAAACTGACACGAAAAAATTGAAGTGGACAGGACACGAACGGACAAGACACGGAATTAAACTGGAAAGAAAAGAAAAGAGAGACACGACCTCTGGTTCTTGATACCAAAATGATAAGGAAAAGAAAGACACAATCTGACTCTGGGTACCAAAATGATACGATCCTCGCCGGGAAGGTTTAGATCGTAGCCCAGGATCAAGAGTAGACACGACGCGGAAACGACTCGGACAGAACTAGAAACGGAACGATAAAAGGAATGGAAGTTCAACAACCCTAATTCAACCCTTCAAATGACGTATTCCAGACAAATCTCATATACGCCCCAAGAAGCTGAAGAACTAACGAATGCAGAACGGTAGAAGACACCACAATCGGATGTGTAAGTCCAGTTGATAAGTCAATTCGAATTTCAAGGTAATCCACAGAAATTCTTGAGCTTTCAGAATTGGAGAAATAAACTCACAAATATTATTAAACTGAAAACTGAATTACAATGAAAATATTAAGCCCTATTTATAGGGAGAAAACTCAAATCTAATCCTAATCAAACTAGGAAATCAAATCTAATCCTAATCAAACTAGGAAATCAAATCAAATCTAGAAATCAAATCTTGCCAAAAATCAAATCTAACAAATCTAGAAATCAAATCTAAGAAATATCCAAGATATTTCAAGACTAATCAAATCTTCTATTTTCTTCAATAATATCTTGAAATATCTTTTATCTCTCATAAATCACAACCTCAATAATTTAATTAAGTCCAGATGACTTAATTAAATTCTTCAATTTTGGACCCTTCAATAATTTAATTAAGACCAAATGACTTAATTAAATTCTTCAATATTGGACCACCTTGATTCTCATCACACGTAGTGGGATAATTTTTCCATCCCCAATGTATGCAGTTAATACTACCAATCATACCTGAAAAACCACGTTGTTCTCCAACATAGAGTAGTCTAGCAAGATCTTCTCAATTTGGCTTTCTAAGATGTGTTTCACCGAAGCATGAAATGACACATTCAACAAAATGTACAAGAGCCTCTCTTATCGTAGTTCCACTCATTCGCAAGTATTCATCAACAACGTCAGATGATACTCCATATGTGATAACCCTCATTATTGTTGTACATTTTTGTATTGGTGAAAGACCTTGTCCTTTGTTGAAAATATTCATCATTGGCAGTGACATCCTCCATTATACAAAGGAACAATGATCTTTACTTGCGGAATCTCCGTCGGAACATCTGTGGAGTGTATGTCGGCATCTCCACAAAATAATCATTCATCAAATGCTCATGACCAATCTCGCGTTCTTTGTTGATATACCTTCTCCTGTTTGTAGGTTGTACAAACAGATTGTGATTGCTTGTGATGAAATCTTGGATGATTCTATCAATTTGGCGATTTTATTAATGAACTCGTTCTTCCCACTCATCATATCCAGGGATTTCAAAAGAATCAGAACTTGAGTCTGTTTGACGAGTTTTCGTGAAAAATATTTTATGAAGTGAGAAAGAGGAATCGATGGTGCAAATTATTTTAAAAAAAGAAAGAAAAGAAATAGATAGAAATTTCTGTTGATGGTGCATGAATAATAAGGGAAGTATGTCTTATATAGAAAAATGGTGAATGGATGAATATAAAAATGAGATAGAGACATGTCATATTATAATAGTGTAGAGTTGAATATTAAAATAAGATAAAAACATAATTGAAATATGTCACAATATAATGGTGCAAAGTTAAATATTAAAATAAGATAAAGATTTGATAGAGACATGTTATGTTATATTATAATGAATATGAAAATGAGATAGATACATCACATTGTAAGCGAGGAATAAGGAGGAAGTGGGCAAAGCGGCAAAAGTATTGACGCCAAGATTTCGTGGAATCCCAAATCTTTCTTGCCCCATTGTTCATATTAATATTACTCATGAAAATGGATGGGTTTTTTTCATTTATTTATTAATTTATTTCTATCCTTATTACCAATCAAATTCCAAAAAGTGAAAAAAATAAAAAATAGTAAAAAATAAAGAACTAGGCCAGTGGAAATTTGGCAGTGAGATGAATGAACATTTTCACCACGTTCAACTTGAAATTGGACTGCAAATGGATAAAAAAAAGTAAAAAGTGTTTTCGCCGTTGCCGGGGATCGAACCCGGGTCACCCGCGTGACAGGCGGGAATACTCACCACTATACTACAACGACTTGTTGAAAAACGTGAGCCAAAATAAATTAAAGTATTATTATGAAAAAAATATTATTTCTTCGTGGAACATCTTTCTTCCTTTTAGAAAGAATTGTGATCCAGGACCTAAAAGATAGTTTAATTATCAATTCAGGACCTGAAAGATGATTTGTCAATCCAGGACCCGAAAAATCAAACAATTTTCGATTCATGATCTGATATTGAGGTTCTGTATTGAGAATTGTATGATTTTTTGGGTCCTGAATTGAGAATTTTTGTGATCTTTCAGGTTCTGAATTGAGAATTAATTTTTCGGATCCTGAATCGATAATTACACTATCTTTCGGATCCTAGATCGATAAAACTCCTTTATTTTATTTAAAAAACCTTAGCTTAAATTGTCAAACATCATTCAATCACATTTTCAGTGACATTTCGTTCTTTGTTTGTCTGTAGTTTTTATTTTTAATTTCAATGAGTAATCTATATATACTAAAAGGCAAAACCCCCAAGCAAAAAATTTCCCCCAAAAAATACCTACCATAAATATTTTACTTATATATTAGGTAATGAATGATAATTAAGGTAAGAATGTAATTAGTAAAATAATTTTTAGTGGCTCAAAAAACCAATCATAATATATAAATGCATAATATATTCGGTAAATATTAATAATTATGGTAAATCATTGCAATTACTAAGAAATAAATAAAATTATTTATATTAGATTAATTCATCAGGAATAATAACTAGAAACATCGTCGTTGTATTTCATATATTGAATTAAACATCCATAAATTTATAAATTAAATTAATGACTCAATCAACAAGTGTTAAACATCCATGAGTTTATAAATTGTAGATTAAATATAATTAAATGAGAAGCATGTAGAATAATATTCTCAATAATATTATTTTAGTTTCATGTGTTTTATATAGTTTTCTTTCAAACAACAATAATAATATATATCTATATCTATATTATCTTAAAAGGTGAACCAAAAAAAATCCTTCTTAAAATACATTCCGAAAATAAATACTCATAGTAGTATGGAAAGTTAGTGTTACAAATTGCAATTGATCAAATATGGTATAAACGGAATTACGGGAATGAACATATTATTGAAATTATAAAAGTGAACTTATTACTATGAATAATTATTCCAAGAAGATATACATATATGTAAAAAAAAAAAGTTAAATAAATATGGCAAAAATTGAAAATAAAAAGAATTATACGGAAATCATGTTGATTGAATTTTGTCAATATGTCATAATTATCCAAAAAACAGATAAGTTCTTAATTTATCATCAATTCGTATTAATAATGCAATTAATTTTCCTCCACATGATTACTTTTTTTTTTTTTCATTTTTTAGTTCAATATATATATGGACAAATTGAACATAGAGCATAATTAGTGGAGGATGGTTTAATTGTATGTATGATTATCAGTATAAATAGGATGAAAACATCATAAAATTCAGTATCATTTACATTCAGTCATTCAGTATTGCTTAGTTTTCATTCAAGTTTATTTTTCACAACTCATTTGTGTATTGTTAGATTGATTTTTCATATTTTGTTAGGTGACTTTTCATATATTTTGTTATACAAATAGTGTGTTTTAATAGATTCAAGTATAATTAATGATCATTGTTTTGCAGTTTATATCCTATTATTTCCATATCAAACAAGATTAAATTCAAGGGAGAAGGCAGATGTCGTGTGGATTGGAGCAAGCAATATACAGCAAAGCCAAGACAAACTCGAGCAAGCAGAGAGGAGCGGGCGAGCGGCCAATTGAAACATAGTAAGAAAATCGCTCATCTCCTGTAGATGTAGACTAATGTCGAATTATAAGTAAATTTTGTGTGTTGATTCTTTAATTTTTTTTTACTTTAATCTTTTTGCTAACAATTATGTTGGTGTGATCAATCAACAAATTGTGTAATTCTTCAAATAACAGTTTAAATTTCGAATGTTTCGCTTTTTATGCTGTTGATTTAATTTTATATTTACAGATTCATGAATTTAAAAATTAATTTTTTTGGATGGTCACTAGGGTATGTTTAATATTTACTATGGATATTCATTTATTTATAATTAATTTTTATCATGTACATCAATTCGTTTAATAAATATCTAGATGAAAGTTTTATTCACTTTGCATCGTTTTAATTTATGTATTTTTTAAAAATGTTAAATGTTCAATCATATGGAACAAAATATTATTGTATCAACAAAAGCAATATCTCTTTAACAAATTGGTGTTTTGTTTACTTAAAATGTATTGCAGAAATCTTATAAATCTAACTCATTTTAATTCTCTATTTAAAGTCAATATAAAATAATCAAATGTAAATTGTATTAAATTTAGAAAATAATTGATTTCTAAATATAGTTTTTATATATTCAATTAAGATGTTTCTCTCAAGCTATAAAAAATATTATTTCCCTTCTATATAAATAAACATACATCAAATTCTAGAAATCAAAACAAATATGAACATTACTCTACGTGTTAATTAAAAAGCTACCATCATTTTCTTTCTCAATTTACCATCAAAACAAATAAATATGAATGAATTTAGCAGCAAATTATAGGCTTAAATTTTGGTCATGTGGTAAATGAAACATTATTCCGATCAAATTAGATGAAAAGACAATCATTTTCAATGGCAGAAACACAATGAATTATTGTATATCAATTAACCTGCTGCCTCTCACAAATGTGGAGCAATGAAGCTTCCATAATCATGGTCATTTGTGAAACTCTTACATTGCGATGGATTTAGGTCATACAAAATTTAAGTTCTTTTGCAATTCTATTGGTATTCTACTTACAGTATTATTTCTATTTTAATGTTGTCTGGTTTTTGTTTATCAATTTTTAAAATTTGTTTGTATTAGTACTGCATTTAAAATAGTATTTTGTAATAGCATTTTTCATGTATTGTAATTGTAATTTAATCTCTGTTTACTACTTATTTATTGACAATTCATACAAAATCTATATCAATACTATTCCTAAGAGCAAGACTCTCAAATAATATTTTTTTTATCTAAACAAAGTTTTTGAAATTCATTGTTAAAAATTATGAAAATAAATTGATACAATCCATCTAATATGGCAATAATGGGAAATATTAAATCAAGGCAAGAAGATTTTATCAATTTTTTTTTTTAATGTTTTGAAACAAATCAATTATAGAAAATAATAACTATATGGTGACCTTTTAAATTTCTTAAGTAAATATATTATACTTTTATTAACCATATTCATGATTTATTTTATATTTTCACCTATAAATATTATGTTCACATGACCTATATATGTTAACAATGCATATTTTATATTTTCAGAAATATTAAAATAATCATATTTTACAAACATAAATAGAATTATTTGGACAATTTGTTGATTATATAAAAATATAAATTAAGATAGTTGATTTAATTATTTTTTCAACGTCGTTATTAGAATTAATGGGTATTTCAAACATTCCGAACATAAATAACAATACAAGTTTTTAAACATTTGGTAAGCGATCTGTTGATTGGATATTGGCAAATGTAGGGGTGAGCAAAAACGAACTGAAACTACCAAATCGAATTGAACTGGCTGTAACACCCCGTGTATTATTGACTATATATAATTATTCGAGTTATATAAGGTAGTTTATTTCCGAATTTTGGTATATTTATTTCACGAAATTGATTAAGATTTAATGATTATTATGAAATTGAGAGGTAAGTAAGTAAAGGAATACTATGGTTTGAAATGAAAATGACAAGATGAGTTGTGAAATTAGGAGAACATGATATGAATTATCATGAATTATGAGAAGGGGTTGAAACCATATGGAATTAAGATATGTATTCATACCCATATATTATACATATATTATGAGATGAAGAAATGATACTTTATGCTGAGAGTATAAATAGGGAGAGAGATTATAGAATAAGCTTTTACACCTTATGTTATAAGTTAGAGAGAGAAAGGAAGTGAGAGAGAGAGCTACTCCATTTTCAGAAAAACCCCATAAACCCGCCACCTTTCCGGCGAGATTCCGACCACCTCCAGTCACCATTCGACGAACCACCACCACCAGTAGACAACTTGTTCTTCGGGCTTCAATTCGAGCTAAAGCAGTCGCCGTGAAGTGAAGCGAGGGCGGAGAAATTTTAGAGAGAAGGTGAGGTGAGTGTATATTTCAATTTTGAGGATTTTGAGTTGAATCTTGATATTTCGGCCATAAATCATCGTTTGGATGCTATGTTCGTATTCCCCAGCTTGTGGAGAGCGTTCGAACATCAAGAGTTGCAGGTTTCACCGCCGGAAACGCGTTCGTCGCCGGAGAGAGAGAGTTTCCGGTGAGCTCACTCCCAACCCTCATTTCTTACATTTAATTAGTATTTTGAGGGTAGAATCATGTTCTAGGGTGTCTAGGGAGTCGGATGATGTTATTGCATGTGTCATCGGTCGGCCGGAGAGGCCAAAACGACGAGTTGCAGGTTCGCCGAGCGAACTGTCGGAGAAGACGACTCATCTCGGCCGAGATGAGCTTCATCTCGCCCGAGATGAGCCTGTCGACCGAGGCAGGCAAATTGTCTCAACTCGACCGAGATAGTGGTACCCCGGTCGAGGCAAGTGACACGGCCGAAATGGACGTAAATCGGCCGAGATGAATAACTCGGCCGAGATAAGTTTGACTCGGTCGAGGCAGCCACCTCGACCGATATGGTTGTAACTCGGCCGAGATAGGCAACTCGACCGAGATGGCTATGTCTCGGTCGAGACAGAGAGCATACCTTCCAGTTTTTGCATTTTCGTTCCTTCCCGAATTCTTCTCAACCTTGTGCGATTCCTAAGTTTACGATTAAGATATATTGTCCTAGATTCATCATTCTGACTCGAGAACCTTATTTGATTGTAGGAATTTGAAACAAGGAGCAGTTGGGCTCATACTAGCAGGAAAGACATCTAGCCTTAAAAGTCAAACGTGAGGTGGGAAACTATTTCAAATATAAAACAAAATGCGTGTTTTACTTTTTAAAACGTGTTATAAAATGCTTTGATTTGAAACGAGACTGCTATGCATTGTTTTGTGTTATTATATTTGTCCTCTGTCGTTTCCCATCGACAAGAGAGAATAACAAATGAGTTTGGAACCAGGTTTTCATAACTGAGCTAGAACTCATTTGGTACTATGGAGTAGCGACTCCATATGATTGGGATTTTGGAAAGATATAAGGTGAAATTTGTTATATGTGGATGTGGAAATTATGAATACGGAGTTATGAATGATGAATATTAAACGATCGGGTCTCAAAATGGATTGCTGAGACTAGTGCACTTAGATGACAGTAGGTTGAGTGTGTTTACATTCCTAACTGATCATCGTAACTTGGAAGCCGGCCAACTTCCAGTTACAAACCCGAACAGATATAATAACATGTAAATAGCACGTGCGTGAAAACAAAATGTTTTGGATAGCATGGTTCTTTTCAATAAAACCCCATGTCTATCTGTGTGAGTTGCATAGCATGTTTCCTATATAAATGTATGTTTTCGGGCATGTTTCTCATTGGGTACGAAAGTACTCAGCCCCCCGCGTTATTTCTAAAACGTGCAGGTTAAGCAGCATGGATGGGAGTAGCAGGGTGTAAGCAGGCGAAATAAAGTGGTTTTTGAAAGATTTACAGATCCTGTGACATGTATCTCCATATGCATGTAACCATCACGCTACACACACTGCTGCACCGCTCTCTGAACTTCCTTCCCTTGTTGTTTTTACACTTTAAATACTGTTTGTTAGCTTTGACTCGAAGTACTTCTTGATGAATACTTTTATCTTTCTTTATATTAAAGTCTTCCGCTTTGAATTCTCGAATTGTGTTTGATAAAACCTGAAATATCAATGTAACGTGGCCCCAAATTGGGAAGGTCAGTTGGGGGGCGTTACACTGGCGATTTCGGTTTGATTTTTTAGTGCATTCGATTTCAATTTGTTCTGAATTTTTTAGAATTTTTTATTTTCGGTTCGGTTTAAAAACCAAACCAAACTGAACATGTATTATAGATATATTTTTATATTAACTTATATAATTTAAATATTAAAATAATAAAATATATAAAGTTAAATTATAAAATTTTATTTTATTTTAAATCTCTAAATTAAACATAAATTAAAACACATAATACTGCCAAACCATACTGAAACAACCTATTCGGTGCGGTTCAGTTTGTACAATATTAACGGTTTGGTTCGATCTGCATTTGTGTATTAATTGAATTTTTTGTGAGGATTTACATGAATTAAATATAATACACAAATTCTTATTTAATCCAAATCACTATTATTGTATGGATTTTTTTATGTAAATATTGTTCATGCGTATATAATATACATATTATAAATATAACTGATAGAATATATAAATGGGTTGTACAAATAAAAATATCTATTTCATTGGTGAATACATGCAAATTAGGCTACTTAAAATATCTTACCATCAAATTTTACTGGCGGAGCACGATACATGATTCAAAAATATCAAGATGCAATGGCTATATGCAATTGGGTCCGATATCCAGATTTATTTATCACTCTTACATGTAATCCGAAATTTGCCTAAATTAGTTTGATTCTTGAATGCAGAAGATAGACTAGATATTGTTACTCGAGTATTCAAGTTGAAGTTAAATGAATTAATGAAGGAAATGTGACATAACAAAATCTTTAGAAAAGTTATCGTAGATATTTAATATTTTAATAATATTCAATTTTTATATAGATGTTTTAATATTATTTGTTTCATACACGTATATTACATTTTTTAACAATATATTTTCTAATTAAATATCATTTCATATTTTTTCATACAACGGGCTATACTATTGAATAAAAGAGAGAATTACCCCATGCACATATATTAATATTTTTGGCTAAAGAGGACAAGTATCCTTCGGCTGAACATATTGATAAGATCATATCAGCTGAAATACCAGACAAAAATGAGGATCCAGAATATCACATTCTAACTTCATGATGCATGGACCGTGCGACACTGCTAGACGAAACTCACAGTGCATGTTAAACGGAAAGTGCACCAAAAATTTTCCAAAAAGATTTGTGAATGTTATCACGATTGATGATGATGTATATCCTGTTTATCGAAGAAAGAATAATGGTAGGACAATCAAGAAGTATGTGATATACTTGGATCATAGATATGTCGTGGCTCACAATGAATACTTATTAATTAAGTATGGTGGTCACATCAACGTAGAATGGTGTAACCAATCTAAAGCCATAAAGTATTTATTCAAGTACATCAAAAAAGAAAATGACAGAGTTACTGCCAGGTTTTCTCGAAGTATAATAGATCAAAATAATTGTAGTGGTGTTGATGAAGTTGATATGTACTACGATTGTAGATATATTTCACCTTGCGAAGTCGCTTGGAGAATATATTCATTTGCTATTAACTTCAGAGATCCACCTGTTCAGAGACTTAGTTTTCATCTAAAGAATGAGCAATGCATGATATTTCCTGAACATGATGACATTATGTCAGTTGTTAATTGAGATACAGTTGCACAAAGCATGTTTCTTGCATGGTTTGAGGCAAACAAGTTGTATCCAGAAGCAAATAAATTGACATATTGTAAATTTCTGACAAAATTTGTTTAGAATAAGAACTCACACATGTGGACAAAAAAAAGAAAGGGATGGCAATTGGAAAGGTATTTTATGTAGCTCCAGGTGCTGGTGATAACCATTATTTAAGGATGTTGATTAATTTTTTTCGTGGAGCAAAATATCATGCTGACATGAGACGTATCAATGGAGTTATGTATAATACATATTGTGATGCATTTATGCATTGGGATTACTCGAAGATGACAAAGAGTACATAGATGGAATAGAGGAGGCAAGTCGTTAGGGAAATGCTCATTCACTAAGACAGTTATTTGTAAATTTATTGATTGCAAAATCAATGAGCAGACCTGATAATGTTTGGGAAGCGACTTGAAAATATTTATCTGGTGATATATTATATAATAGACGCATCATTTCAAACAATCAAGGTATGTCATTTATTTCCATTATATCAATAACTATACAAGTTATTAAATACATATTTACAAATTTAAATCATTATCTAATTAAATTTAGAATTATATTAAAATAAAGAGATAAATTATTATACTTTTATTATTAGTTTTTTAACATTACTAATTGTGTTAAAATATATTTGTTAAATAGAAGACTCTACGATATTTAATTTTATTTTTAAATAAATTTTAAATATAATATATTTATTCAAAAATTCAAGTTTGGTCAAGCATTGTCATAAAATATTTATTAAGTATTTTTTTGAAGGTTTATATCTCAGTATGAGATAAAGAAACATGCTCTTGCCGAATTGGAGAAGATATTAAAAAGATCAGACTTCACTTTGAAAGATTTTACGGGAATACCAACTGATTTTGCTGAGGTAACCATGCATTTCGGCAATAATTTAACAATGGATGAATTGAGCTATGATCATCTACAACTTGCAAGAGATCATGAATCTAATATGCGTAAGTTGACAGATGAACAGAAAATAGTATATGATTCTATATTTCTATTATTGAAAAATGTTATTCAAATAATGGTTGACTCTTCTTTGTATATGGATGCAGAGGAACCGGAAAAACTTTTATTTGGAAAATATTATCTGTAGGGTTGAGATCAAAAGGTAAAATTGTATTAAATATTGCATCCAGTGAAATTGCATCTTTGTTATTGTCCGGTGGTAGGACTACTCACTCGCGCTTTGCTATTCCAATTAATGTAAACAAAGATTCCATATGTTGCATAGAACAAAGTAGCCAATTAGCCGAGTTGTTGATACGTTGTAGGGTCATAATATGAGATGCAACACCTATGTTGCACAAACATTATTTTGAAGCATTCGATAAGGCGATGAGAGATATAATGTGATTCCAAATCACACAAAGCTATAATCTACCATTTGGAGGAAAGACAGTTGTGTTTGGAGGTGAATTCAGACAAATTTTACCCGTCAATCAAAAAGGCAGCATATGTGATGTAGTTAATGCAACGATAAACTCATCGTATTTATGGCGTCACGTATGTATTTTAAGATTGATGAAGAACATGCATTTGAATGTAATTCGTGACAAAATGCAATTTTCACAACTTAAAGAATTTGTTGATTGGGTTGCATCAATTGGGGATGAAAATTAGAGCCAACCAAATGATGCGATGAAGTTATTGATATTCCTAAAGATATTAGCATTAAATTTTACGGTGATCCAATTAAAGCTATTGCTGATAAAACAAATCCTACAACTGGTTTTGGATCAACAGATGTTTCTTTTTTGGAGCATAGAGCTATTTTGGCACCTACAAATAATGTGTTGAGAGAGTTAATCAGTTTATGTTATCATTGAATAATAATATTGGCAAAGTATACTTAACTTCGGATTCATTGTGTTGAACGGAAAGTATATCTGATGTCATTAGTGAGGTGCACACTCCAGAATTTTTGAATACATTGAAGTGTTCTTGATTACCAAACCATGAGATGACATTAAAAGATGGGGCACCGATTAATGTTGTTAAGGAATATTGATCATTCAGTTGGTTTATGCAATGATATTCGGTTGATTTTGACCCAACTTGGTAATCGTGTAATTGAGGCCAAGATTTTAAGTGGAAATAATGTTGTTGATAAGGTATTAATTCACATGATGACTATTTTCCATTTGATCATCGAATTCCATTCAAATTTCAGTGAAGACAATTTCCAATACAAATGTCATATGCTATGACAATAAATAAGAGCCAGGGGCAGCCACTTTCGCATGTAGGAATTTTACTCAACAAACTAGAATTTTCTCATAGATAGTTGTATGTAGTTGTGTATAGGGTCACAAGTCGCGCTGAATTAAAGATCTTAGTTTGTGACAAAGACAACAACAGTGTGTCAGAAACTTCAAATGTTGTGTACAAGGAAGTTTTTCACAATTTGTAATAAATTTTAGCATTTGATATGTAAATGATCAATTGTCATAATATTAGATCATTTCATTTGTTACTTATATATGATCTAAATTTTATCATAATTATATTATATATATATATATGATTTTTAAATAAAAAATATTATTATAATTCATGATTCATTAAATAAACATATAAACCGCGCAACGCGCGGGTAGCAATCTAGTTTAGAACAAATAACAAAAACAATTGTAACATAACGTGCGTCACTGCGTCCAAAAACATCCTTAACAGCGCTCGTTGGGAAGAACATTCAAGGCAATGTTAATTATTTAGAAATTTAAAAAATACCAAATAATTAAGCAAAAAATGATAAAAAAAGGCAAAAACTTGCGTTAGGCAGGCCTAAACGGTTTAGGCGTGTTTTATCCTACCCAAATGGGTTGACTCATCCCAAATAGGGTTTATTAATCACAATTAGGGTATATTATATGGGTTTGAGCTTGGGTTAATGGATAAAACCCGCCTAAATCGTTTAGTCCTGCCTAACCCTAGACCTTCTCATAAAAAAAATAATAATAATAAGTACACCAATCAACATCAAGAGAAGCTGTTGAGTTGTCTAAAATTCAAAATAGATTTTAAACTCAATATTTCTTATATTTAGTGGGATCCCACTATTGTTGCTTTCCCACATATATTCATCCACTTTTTCTGCAAATAAAAGAAAAAACAAAACTCAACGACTTCATGGGATAATTTCAATTAATGAAATATGATAGTTTGATATAAAGTAAGATTTCCTCATTAAAAAAAGGAAATAAAATAAAAAATAAGGTGAATGAATAATGCTGGCAACCACACCAAAATCTAACGGTCACTTCCTTTTCAGAAAAGAATGAATAAACCCTTCCCCATCCAATTTATCGACCGTTTCACCCTCACCTTTTCCCTCTCTTCAGCTGTCGTTATCTCTCTCTCTGCTAATGGAGCTTCTTCCTCTGATCATCTGAGCAACCAACTCTCCTAAATCAAGAAAGCAAAATCAGCGCTCTAGGCCTTTTCTTGAATTCTCTGTCTCCGAAAATGGGTTGTTTCCTCGGATGCTTCGGTGGTGAGAAGGCTCAGAAACGCCGGAAACAGAGAGTTAATCGCGCCAGCCCTCGCCGCCATGTAATGATCCTTCTCTTGTGTTGAATCAGTTTTCGCTTTCGTTTTTTTTTTTTTTTTTGCACGAGTAATGGACGAGTTCCGGTTGGTTGTTGCGGTTTTATGGGTTTTAGAAGTAGCATTTGTTTTCCCGAATTTCTTGTTTTCCGCATCTTTTAGTTGAACAAAGATTTATCTTGGTATTGGTATGTTATATTCCGGTTTGAATTAAATGATAAATTTCTCGTGATGCAGCGAAACAGAATTCAAAATGTCCAGCAGGAAAACGTGATCGTTGCAGAGCAGTCTGTCAAAGAAACGGATCCCGTTGACTTGGTTTCGGAGGTTTCAGAGTTGGGGTGAGGATTCTTGCTCGATCAATTAGGCTTCTTGGAAATTATGCTCTTTTTTTTATTTAATATAATGTTTAAGACAAAACTGGTGTTTGGATTGATGTTTTCTACTTTTATACTGACCCTTGCTCGAATTTGGAGTGCAGAGACAAAGCTGAGGTGGTGGAGCAACCGAGCCCGAGCTCTAGAAAACGAGTTACATTTAACTCAAACGTGACGACATACGAGCATGTCCCAGTTCATGAAAGCATCGATTCTTTGCCAGATTGTGCTGCAAATGAGGAAGAAAAGCAGGAATGCTTGAAATCATCTAGTTGTCCGCAGTCATTATCTAAAAATGATGATTCTGTGGCATCAAGTGTTGGATCCTATCCCCCAAATCATAGGTACCATAATGCTAGAGAAAGTGATGATGAAGCTGACGAGTATGGTGATAGCGATTTGGATGATGAAGATGACAACGAAGATGAAGATGAGGATTATTACTCGGATGAAGATGATACTCTTGGCCATGAAGCGATTTCAGCCGCATCAATGGAGTCGAAAACTCAGCTGAGTGATGAACAAGTTGGATCAAGAACTAATGGCAGAGTTAGAAGTGATTATATTAATTCAGTGCTCAACCCTGTAGAGAATACTACCCAATGGAAGGCTTTAAAGTCAAAAGGGACACCACTGTTGAAGCAACAAAAGGAGAACATCTCCAACCTCGAGTCTCCCCGCATGTCGTTTAGTTTCAAGGCAAATCAAGAAATAGCGGTTGATTCCAGCCTTTCAAATTGGTTGGCTTCTACACCCTCCAAGAACACTATTTTCAGTGGTTTCGAGACGACCACTTCAGATGGTGGCTGCAGCAGCACTCCTGCAAGGAGCTTTGAAGATAGACCAATTTTAGGTGCACTGACAGTTGAAGAGCTCAGACAGTTCTCAGCATCTCCCTCTCCAAGGAAGTCTCCTAATCGAAGCCCTGATGAGATGCCGATTATAGGGACTGTTGGGACGTACTGGAACAACTCGAGTTCAGCGAAGCATTCGGGTGGGGTGACATCTTTTAAAGGCATACCTAACCCAACCAGCAAGTACACAGAGGTATATTAATCTATGGAACTGGATGGTAAATGATTTTTCGCATTCATGACTGTGGTTGCTATAACCTTATGATGTCGCAGGATAAGAAAGTTAATTGGAACTCCATTCCTTTCGAGACGAGATTGGATCGAGCTCTCAATAGTGTTGGTGATGCTAAAGCTTAATTCTGTGAGTGAATGAAGTGTGCAGTTTCTTCTCAGATCTCTGAAGTTGGTTTTTGTTTGTGAATTTCCTACAGCAACATGTATGTATGCATATTTAATTGAATTTTTTAATATGTAATCTCTCTATCATTCTTGTATTACAGATTGGATTGGATTGATTGATTTGTTCTTTGAAGCAAATAAAATTTGATTTCATTCTATTTCTTTTCAGATTGCATCTCTCCAAGTGAGATTATTGTAGCACTTCATGGTTTCTCTGTGCCTTACAATTTTATTTTAATTTATTTTATTTCAGATTTTCTACATTTAAGAAAGTTGTTCTATTCTTTTATCTATTATTACATTCATAACTCAAGATTGAACTATTTGACCGTATTGCAACAAAGATGTCATATATCTGCAAATATAATCGGACATAAATATTATAACTAAACATCTTAGATCTCTAAAAGACAGAGAACCCAAATTATGTTAGGGCGAAAAGGGGTGCTTTGTTTTTCCCATCAGAATTTCACAATCTACATGTCAGACAAAAACAGTGAACTGATTTTCTGAGAACAAAAGCCGACGCCCCCCCTGAGTTTTATTTAACAAAACAATGACTGCTGAGCTGAGCTGAGCCTTCCAGTCTTACTCGTCAACTCTTGCACGCTTTGCAGGCGGTGAGCTCGATGTATTGCCTTCAGGAACTGCCAGCTTAGAAGGTTCTCCTGCTATGCTAGACTGGCCTTCTGTGTTCTTCCATTCGGTTTCTACTGCTGAATTATCTTTGGAGGGAGAGTTTCGCACACCTGTCGACCTCGATGAAGCACCGTTGACCAAGTCCATACCTGACTTGCACTGCTTCTCAAACATCTCCTGAAGATATCTCCCCTGTTCTTCTATCCGAAGCTGTAGATTTCTTTGAATCTGCAGAAGAGAAGACGACACATCAGATGATGAGAGATGTCTGGTATACTCAGTAAGGCCTACTAGGCAGAGAAGCTAAAAAAAAGGTCTAACTATCAGTTTTGAGCATGGGCTACACATATCATGAAGCTATCAAGTAAAAAAAACATGCATCTTGAACTACGAGGTTTAAACACGAGAGGAAAGGGATGACAAGATACAAAGGAAAAAAGGTATAACACAAAAACCTAGCCCCAGCCCTGCCATCCCACAAAGAATAGATCTATAGTTATTTTCACCCATGTAAAGAAGTGATTTGTATATTTAGCCAGTAGAAGAAGGTATATGGTTGTTTTCGTACGTATCAAAATATTAAGCCACTAGATCAATCAGTGATTACTTCATCGGAATCATAAGGTACTTTGTATGTCTTCGCTCCATAACATGCCCATGTGCTGGCTAACAAAACCAACTTTGTTGTTTGACAAGATTTTCAGAAAGTATAATATTCGTACCTCCAGTTGTTCATGGAGCTGCTTTTGGACTTCCATCTGCATTCGCAGTGCTTCAGTGATCTCAATACCCCTGTTCATAGAAACAGACAATGTTATCAATAATTGCAAATTTTTATTTTTTTCACACCATATAATTCTTAATCGAGAGTAACTCCACGTCTAGCATGTTTATCAGGGGTTTTTTTATGCAATACCAAAAAGGTACATCCCGTAACATACATTTTTGTAAATTCTGCAAAGCGAGAGTACATACCTCCTCCCCTTCATTCCTTGTCGTAGTTCATATTATTCCCCTGATACATAATTTATTCCTTTTTCATGCATTTCTACCTAATGCATCTGTTTTTTTACTTAGTTTGAATACTAAGTTGACTTAATTGTACCCAGACAAGATGAAGTCATTGACTTAATTTTACCCAGAAAATTTAAACTCCAAATAGTACATCTACTGAACCATGATTCAATGGCTCACGTTTTTAAGTCCAGGGATGACAAATCTTCAATGGAGGCAGATTTCCGCTCTGATGATTCTGCAAAAGGAACATGGTATTTTCTCAGGCCATCTGGCCATGGTATGTGAGGCCAATACATATGTTGAGGAAATGGCAGAATCCTTATTTTTTGGAATGTTATCACTTAGTAAAAGACAGAACAAAATCAAATTTTAATACAAGTAAATTTCATTTCAACACAGAGAATATGTGATGGGGGCAGGTAGGATAGCAAACCAGGTGTTAAATTTTGTCAGGCAACAAAAAGCAGTGTTGCATTTACAATAATAAAGATGGACTTATTGACATGAAAATGCACCAATGGAATCAGACAACAAATATTGGCAAAGGACCACTAGGAGAAAATTGGATATACCCATAACTTAGAGGTGATTGATAACAAATAGATTCACTCGAATGCAAGTGTAAGTTGCTATATTGTAAGTGACCATATATGATAAATAAGCTCAAAGAACAATTTAGAGCTTCCATTAATCATTTGAAAACAAGAAGAATTAATATATTCCCACAAATACGAACCACTAGAAAAAAGAGTGATAAAAGGAAGAAAACTGGACTCTCTTAAGTCATGAAAATTCGCATATGATGGCACGTAGCTCGTCATAATTGACTTTACTATTAGAACAGATGATACCAAAAAAAAAATGAAAAATTGACAGCATGGCATTTATAACAAAAATTTTGGGAAATCATACGACGCACCTTCTGTCATCTCTGGCTTGTATCTAGCTGTTCGGTACTTCTGCATTTTGGGAACCAGGTTTAAGGAAGAGGGAGAAGCCGCAACAAAAGCAGCTTTTGGGAAGCCATTAAAGCAGAAGATCACATACCTGTAGATGGCTTTTCACATGATAGATGGTCAAGCCTTCAACTTTCATTAGTTTGAGAACTCCCTTGGGGGTAGCTCCTGTAATAGTGCAGAACGATTGCTGTAAGTGGCACGAAATTGATATCATAGCAGGTTGGTTTGAAGCACAGAAGCAAAAAAGTTGAACAAACTTTCACTGCCGCCAAGCTTGTTAACTGCTTCCACAAATGTCTCATGAAGTTCGGGGGTCCAACGCATGCGTTGCTTTGCTGGAGCAGCAATTGAGGATGATTGAGCGCCACTGGTACAAATATCTCCAGGTGTACTGGGGAGTTGATGGGGTATATGAAGTTGCTGCTTGGAGGTACTTGTGCATTGTTTTGAAATCTATTACGTACAAAATATTAAAAAGAAACATAAAATAATAGATTTTTTAGTCGAATCTACTGAGCCAGGATTAAAAAAGCATGATAGAAACTCGTGCTCAGAAAAGGACCTCTATTTTTGGTTCTGGATCACCAACACCTGCATCAGCAAGAAGCCCACTCCAATCAGCAGTTAAAGCATCATTATCAGTAATAAGCTGATCAGCCCAATCTTGCCAGTCACTGGGTTTGCCGAGATCTTCTTGCGGAATGGCAATGTCACTGCTGTTACTATCATACAACTGACTACTCTGGATTGTCGTGCTCATTGGAAAATCAAGAAAATCAGGCAACGTATCAGTGCACCAAGAGTCATTGTTTCCTTTGCTAAAATGACTTGATGCAGTTGATTGAAAAACTTGAGAATTAACAGAGTGAGGTAATGTAACTGATGTGCCACTACTTGATGATTGAGAGATAAAAGGGGATTGCCTTGGATGCTTTTCTTGATGTTGTTGGATAGATGAAAAATGAAGATCCGTAGAAATCCCTGAAGAAGAAGAAAATATATGTCCAACAGTCACACTGTTGGAAGACAATGATGAAACAACAGCTGGAGGACGTTGCATGAGTTCCCTTTCAAAGGAAACCTGCTGCGATTCTGAAAATCTTGGATACATCTCTTCCAGAGCAGTCGGGGGAGCAGGAAATGAAGCAGATAGAGACGCTGAGGCCCTAATGTCACTAATTTGTCCTGGGCCAGATCTTTGAATAGGCAAGGCATGCTTTGCTTCCATTGATGCTTCAATTTATGTTGTGAGCAAAGATCACCTTCTTTAGTCACCTATTAAAATTAGACCAAGAGAATACCCATGAAACTCATATATAAAGAAATAGAAATGCACATAGACAATATACAGAAAATTTGAAAAATGAATAATCACCAATTTTGATAATATCTAATACTCGACATAGGAGATGTATGTGAGGAGGCCAGCAAAGCAGAAAGATAGAGAAGGCAGTTTTTACTCGTGAGGTTCAATAAACAAACAGCCGTAGCATTTCTTTTGGCAAATGCAATACCCAAGGAGGTAAAGAACACCATTTACATGGAGGTTCCAACAAGATAAGATTCTTAACAGGCTTACGAGCTATGGCTCAATTTTACAGCAGGTATAGTTCTTAAACATTACACAGTATCGATTAACTATCAGTATGCAGCATACAAAAGGTTTCTGATTTAGGTATCATCTGTTCTGATTTAGGTATCACCCGATCAACTTTTCATTCTCTTACAAGTTAAAGAAAGCATTAATTGTTATCTAATTGGAACTTGCGGAAATCAGAACATAGTTTTGGCTCCTTAAAAGTGAATCAGAGGTTTAATAATGAAAATCCGTCAAAGAATCTATCGGGAAAACTTGAATCAAGCACGTAGCGCGAAGCTCTAAGATCAAGTTTCACTTCAAGTGGATGATGGACTGATCACCAAGAAGCCAATATTTGAATAACCCCTGGAGTCGATGAATGAATACCAAAAACACAATAAATTGCAGAATCAAACCATGCACGACTCTCAATTACATTAATCTAACTTAGGTAATCCCAAAATCATGACAGATTATAAAGTTAAAAAGAGAAATTTTCGTACGAAGAGAAGATATCCACTAGAAGTGTTATAACAGCATGCTTCTGAACAAATAAATGCCAGCATTGCACCCTGTCCAGTCACCCAAGAACTTATAACAGGAGCAACACTTCACCATTATCATCAACATCTTCCACCAAACAAATATATGGCCCTTGCAGAGCTTAAATCAAATCCAGAAAACTCAAGGAAATGAGCTCAATATCAATACAATATTAATCCTAAAAACACCAAATTTCAGAAATCAATAAAATATCGATTCTTGAAATTTGATAACAGAAATCCATGCTCAATCAATAAGCCAACAAGCACCACTCGTAAAATATACAGAACACGAAGCGTGTGTGTGGATAAGATTCAAAGATTCACTCAAAGTCGACGTGGGTCATAACTGAAACTTTTCTCAAAGGACAGAATTAAAACAAATTCAGCTAGAATTGAATGTTTGGCAAAAGCATAAAAGTATTACCTAGAAATCACAAAAGTAATCGTTATTGACAATGAAATAGCAGCTCCATCTCGAATTATTGAGAGATGCTATTAAAAAATCTAAGCCGAAACGCAATCAATCCCCCCGATGGGTGAGCATAAGCACATGGCGCATAAAAAACTACTATACAAGTGCGTATACTCCTGATTGTACAGGCGGGCCAGAGATGTCACGCGCGGCCGATAGCGGAAGTTCCGTCGCTGGCGAGTGGCGGAAAACAATTGTACGGTGAGAAGTGCGGTTTTGTTTCGATCTCTTTCGATTTGAGTTTGGCTTCTTCCAAATTATTTTATACTCCTATTTATTGTATATATTTACTTTACGCGCCTCCGATAGCGCGTGTACTACACTCCGCTTAGTGCTTATTTTTTCCTAGAATTTTCATTTATCTTTTCACAACTCAAAAGTGATTGGGAAAATTTGGAAATTTATCCCAAAAGTTTTTGTTTTTTAGAATTTTATTCCAATTAATTTCTGTCAGATTTTTTATATCATTTTTTATTTTGTTAGGGAATTTTATTTCAAATACTAATGGAGTTAATTTAATTATTGAGTCACATATTTTTTGTCCACGTATTCGCTGACACGTCACCCACGTGGAATTATTATTTTTAATAAAATTTAAAAAGTGGAAACTAGCTTCATTTTGATCAAATAATTAACTTAAGTTTAGAAGAAAATAAAAAAACTTCACTCACAAAATTTGATCAACATTATTTCCCAAAAACTCATCATTCTCAAACCCGTTGATCACTCACCAAATTTATTTAATAGTATTCAATTTTGAAAAAATAAAAAAATATACTAATTAAATTGTTATATAATTAATTACTAATTTACTATTATTAATATTTTTAATTGATTATACGACTTCTTCTATTTTAAGATATAATGCAACATCCAAAAAGAATGTTATTCTGAATATAATATTATACATGTGACATTCGAGAACATATAAATATAAGAAATTGGAATTTGACTAATAATATATCGTTAATTAATCATATAACGATATGATTAGTATATTTTTTTTATTTTTCCAAAATTGAATAATGTTGAATAAATTCGGTGAGTGAATGATAGGTTTGAGAATGATGGGTTTTGGGGAAATAATTTTGAACAAATTTTGTGAGTGAACATTTTTTTTAAAATTTAAGTTAACTATTTAATTAAAATGAAACTAATTTCCACTTTTAAAATTTATTAAAAAATAATAATTCCACGTGGGTGATATGTTAGCAAACACGTGGACAAAAAATGTGTGATTCAACAGTTAAATTAACTCTGTCAATATTTGGGATTAAATTTCCTAACAGAATGAAGTAAAATTTTCAAAAATAAAAGCTTTTGGATAAATTTTCTAGTTTTTCCAAAGTAATTTTATAAAATACTAATACATTCACATATTGATGTTGGTATATTTCAATATTTAGTGAAATGGTTAATAAAATTAAATTGCCTTTTTAGATTGAGGTATCCTAATAATCCCCAACTATTGAAGGTGTTTTTTCATACTTTCCATCTCTTATTATAGACACCAATTTTAAGGAATAAAGTAATTAATGTGCTATTTTCCTATGGATTCCCCAACTATAAAATTATAAATAATAAATAGTGTAGCCCCCAATTACTTAAAATGTCAAAGAAAAAATTCAGTGAAAGTCTACTAAATAAGGATTTTTGTTAGAGATAAAGATGGTTGAGATTCTCCAATTATTCTAACACGCTAGCCTCTTCTTAATTATTTGAATTAACTAAGTCATTCAATTTTTAAAAATATTAATTTATGATTAAATCCTTATTATATCCTTCTAAGTTGGATAGAATGTAAATATTTTATAGTTTTTAGGTTTGTTAGAAACATTGTTGAAAATATTATAATCCTTTCATTTTTATTGTATATATTATGGTTTTGGTGCATCAAAATTAGTTTATCTAGTTTATAGCAACTTAGAATCATGTTATATTGTAAAAGTCCTGTATAAGATAATCATATTCGAGTTGTAACAGAACTATAAGAAATCAAGAAGTTTGTTGAAGGAATCAGCAGAGCTCAAGAAGAATGTTGGAAGACTCAAGCAAACGAGAAGAAATTGCTGAAGGAGTCAGCAAGTATGAAGATTGCTAAAAAAGCTAGCAAACATTGGAGTATCAAAAGGCTAGCAAATCTACGAAGATTGTTGGATCACTCAACGTATTGCTAAAAGAGTAAAGCAAGCATATTGTTGAATCTCATAAGGATAGCTGAGATATCAGCATACGACTAATTGCCAGCAAACGCAGAATAGCTATCAATAATCAGTACAAAGCCGTGAACAGAAGGATCGTAAATCACAAA
This sequence comes from Plectranthus barbatus, assembly GCA_026898455.1. NCBI lineage: Eukaryota > Viridiplantae > Streptophyta > Magnoliopsida > Lamiales > Lamiaceae > Plectranthus > Plectranthus barbatus. Next base: position 8,345 of record JAPKLW010000914.1, on the reverse strand, counting down.
ATTTATGGAAACTCATCCAATAAAAAAGAAGGGCAATCAACAGACAAAAGGAAGGTTTCCAAAATTACACTCAGAGATCCGTTCTAACAAAGTTGACCAAAATAAGGAGAAAGACAATCAGATACGAAGGAGATCTGAAAGTCTCTGCACTTCTCAGGAAAAGAAGAACGAAGATTGGCGAGCAGATATCCAGTGTCTAACGGATAAGATTCAAATGGAATGTTTGAATCTTCAACTATAAATAGAGGATTTCGTGAAGAGACAAAAAGTTCGACAATTTAAAAAGATTCATAAGCTTACGCGAGATCACATCTACTCTGTCGAATTCAAAATCAGATCTTTCATTGGTCGAGGCCTTGCAAAAGCTTCCGAGTTTATCTCGAGACCTTTGAAGTTCTCTTCTAAGGTTTTCTTTGGGATTCTTTCTATCCTAGAAAGAATCTAACAATCACCTTGATCTGCAGGGTTGATTATTACGAGCTACTGTCGTAAGTGAAGAAAGTTCCAGGAAGAACTATAAAACTCCTATTCCAGCAACCAAGGAGAAGGGATGTGTGTCCTCACTCTGAGAGCTTGCCGAGAAGATTGACGGCCAAGGTGCTTGCAGGTGCGCAGTGTTCAGACGGAGGTGCTGACCACAGCTAGAGATCGAGTCTGACCTTGTAATCAATCTTAGTGGATTTCCAGTCAAGTGGACTGAAGAGTGAACGTAAAACTATTGTTCGAACCACTATAAACTTGGTGTTCATTTACTGTTTTTACTTCATTGCTTAAGACTTATTTTAAAACACAACACATCAAGTGTTGTCAAATAATTTGAAGTAAACTTAACAAATATTAGAACTTAAATATGTGCTAAGTCGCGACCTTAGCAAGATAAGTGCAAGATCTATTTAAATATTCCGCTGCAACTATAAACACTCTGATCAGGGACCAACAATGCTTATTTTAAATTTCGTATTATCTTCAAAATTTTATTTCATTACTTTGTATTTATAGAAACATATAATTTTTTGAATATTTAATTCACTATGTTATAATATTTAATTATATAGTTCAATTGTTGGTCCCAAATTAAAATTAATTAAAGTGCAACGGAAGATTTTTGCAGGCTTATACCCTCCAAGATGGTGATTCTGGCACCAACTCGGGTTCAGAAAACAGGTTCCGTAGCGAGCGATATATTACTCAAACTGAATTCAGTAATATACTCAAACACTTGATGTGTTGGGTTTCAATCCAATGCACAAAATAAATAAAATAATAAATAACGCAAATGATTTAAAATGGTTCGAACCAAACGTCCTACATTCTCTCTTCAGACGCGCAGTCTGGAAATCACTAAGCTTGCGATTACAAAAATATTGCATCATCTATTGCTAACTGGTGAATGCTCGTGTCCGCCAATCTAGTAGTACTCGCTAAGTCCTTTGCACTCATTCGCATCTTCAGATCTGAAATGTGGGTGCACCACTCAGCCTCTAGCTGGTCGTGAGAGTTTGAGTTCTTCTCGAAAACATCTGATATTGGTATACACCCATGATAACTACCATGAGTAGTGGCAACTCCAATATATTTTCTGATTTAGAAGGTAAGAAAACTAAAGAAAAAACTATTGCTAGACGCACAGAACCTCGTGTTCAAGAAGGAACACGAAAAGCTGATTGAATAGCCAACAATCTTTTTGAATGCAGAGTATTGATAGCTTTCGAGATCAGACAAATTTGAAGGTGATTGGTTTGGTTGATTTAGATGTAGAATTTGTAACCGTAACCATCTTAAGGTGATTTGCAGTCTCTATTTATAGGCGCTCATTGGAAAGTTTGAATTTGAAGCCGATTGGAGCCGTTGTGAGACAAAACGAACATGTTCAATCGAAGTCTTATTTTTTCTTACTTGCAATGACTTTTTTGTCAGAGCAGATGGACTTTTACTGAATCGGTGAGAACACTTTTTTAGCCATTCCGATGAATGTTTGTTGATTGATTTCTGGGACGAACAAGCTTTAAGTTTCACAAAATTTAAGATCTCATTTCTTAAAGTCTAGACTTATCTTGAGAAAGTCTTCGCTTGTTTTGACTTGTAAGTGTCTCTTTTTGCTGGTTAGTTGGTGACTTGTGCGAGTGAGCTCCTTGTTGGTGGATTACCAGCTGGTGATGACGTGTTAGCCATCATCTTTCACAGGCCTCTTGCTAGTAATGTCTTAGCCAGCAACCCCAATAACTCCTTTGTAGGTAAAAACTTCGTCAGCAAGTCTTCAAGCGCTCGCGATCAGCTCCGACTTATAACTCAATAACTCCTATACAGAACAACATTACAAGTGTGATCTAATATATATAGAAATACTCTAATCTAATGGTATGATTAACTCATAAAAACATCAATTTAAGAAAGAAATTTCTAACATAAATTCCCAGCATCAATCACTATGAATAGTTATTTGAATAATTAGAAAATGATATGATTCAATTTCTACAAAATAATTAATTCAGCATTCTAATAATGATTTACGAAAACAATAAGTACAAATGAAAACAATAATCATGTCCCTTCGCTTGGGGTGTAGTGGTTAAAGCACATTTCCTGTAACTGAGAGGTCACAGGTTCGAGCTCCCAGGGGGACATCTGGGTGTGTGAGTGTGTGTGTGAGTTTGAGATTAATGTAGACTTATTCAAAAAAAAAAAAGAAAAAGAAAAAAAAGAAAACAATAATCCCACACAATTTCTTTATTTTTTCTTGGCCTCTCTCTCGCTCTATTCATGGACAAATTAGTATATTTACTGAATCATATATATGAATTATTTGGTATTTATTAAATCATATAAATTTTTAAATATTTAATTTATTATTAATTAAAATAAATTTTAATATATTTATGTACCTAATTATAAAATTACATATTATAACTGTTGTAAAATAAATATTGAAAAATATATATCATTATATAAATACAAAATAATTAAATTAAATATCCAAGATAATATGAAATTAAAAATAAATCTAAAACTATAAAATATTCATATTCTCCCTAACTTAAAGGACATAATAAGAATTTCAATTATATATTAAAAATAGAAAAGCTTACTTGAGTTATTTTAAATGTTGGAGAGTTGATATGTTAAATTAAGTCACCATTTATGATGCATAGGATTGATTATATATGACGGGTAAGTTAGAGTAATTCTAATGTGTAATTTTGTTTTAAGTTTATTCAGTTATAATAGAATATTAATTGGCTTGTAGTTGAAGCGAAGATAAGTCGGAGACTATTCCAAACTAACTACCAACTAGTATCAGAGATATCAGTTGAATTTGAGACTCAATTGATCAATCAAGACAAAGGCACAAAAAATAAAATTGAGAAGAGACAAAAAGAGCAAGTTAGCTATTAAAGACAAGGGACTAACAAAAGATAAAAAGAACTAAGGTTTCAACCTTTGTAAATTCAAAGATACATTGAGTTGATTTGAAGTCTTTCTAAATTAAAGTTTCAAAGATAATAGACAGTCTGCCGGAAGTACATAAAATTATCAGAACAAGATAGGCACTCAACTACCAAACAACTAAAATTCTAATGTGATTTTAAGGTCTTCACCTTGTCTATAAACATCTTAGAAGATCGTCATAGAGAAAACTATTGCTAGTTTGCTACTCAAAATATTCGATCATACTTGAGCGATTTAAGTTCTCTCTCAATCAAGTTCTACACAAGACCCCAAGCTTATAGCTTGAGAACTTAGAGTTCATGAACTTTTTAAAATATTGAATCTGAGAAGCTTATGTTCATTTCCAGAAGTCACTCATTCATTTAAACTCGATTCTAAATTATGACTTACCTAGAGACTGAGTTTATTATAAAACTTGAAAATCCGAGCTCAGGGGAATCTAGCAAAATCACGTGATCGGAAAATGACATAGAATTTTTTGAACTACTTGCTTATTTAAAAATCAACAATTGACTAAATTATTACATTATATTTTACGAACTAGTTAGTTTAAACCAACCTCCAGTGGCGGATCCAGGGTTTTCGCTTTGGGGGGCTCCATTGTACTTTAATGTAAAAGATTCACACAATCAAGCAAAAAAATTAATAAAAGTAAATCATTGTTAGGATACATCTCACCTTTAAATTGATGTTTTGATGTGTCAAAACTGTGTACCAAAGTTTAGGCCTTAGAGTTATTACCTCATGTAATCCTTTTATAGGATGATCGAGTTGTAATAGTCTAGGAGAAGAAAACTGTCAAAAACTGTGGAACAGTTTTTGAAGTGGAAGCCGTCCAAACGAAAAACTGTGCAGAGTATTGGACGAGAAAAACTGTGCAGGCAGTTTTAAACTATTAAGGATCGTATAGCAAAGAAAATTGTGGACACAGTTTTCATAAAGAAATTGTCGAGAGGCGCTCACAGTTTCAGACCAGGACAGTTTCACGTCAAAGAAACACGTGAAAAGCAAGATGACGAACAGTCATAAAAGAGCATTGAAGACTCAATGACAAAGAACGAAGATACACTCAATTATGACTGAAGTACAACGTTATTCGAGTCTGACACAACAAGTACAAACTGACCCTGCAAAAAGCATGGCAGTGATTCAGAAAAGGCAGAGGAGCAGGTCTACTTTACAAAGAAGGATGGACATTGATTGGACATCCTTCGAATTTTCTCTACCGACTATTTTCTGTAGATTCAACTATAAATAGAAGAAGAACCAGAGAGACAACAACCAACTGAAACGCTTAAAAACCTTGCCCTCACTCTACTGAATTTAAAGCTCAAAGCATTTAACGCTCTTAAGCGTGAAGGCATTAACTATGTGGTTCATTTATTGAACACGAGGCATTATCGCTTAAGGAATCTTCAGAGATTCACCGTGTGACCTTTGTGTACACGAGGATTAAGTCTTTCGACTTAGTCTACTTTCTTGGTGTTCTTACTTTTCAAGAAAGAATACAGCAGTCTGATTCTCTAAGGAGAAGAAGGTTCTTACGGGCTACTGCCAAACCTTGTATGTTTTGGGAAGAACTCAACCATCCATCCACCGGAGAAGGAGAAGGGAGGTTTGTCCTCAATCCATTTCCGACGACTGCCACTTTTGAGAATACTTCAAGGTGCCACCTAGCTTCGAGGAACTGAAGAAGGCGTGAAGATCAACTACCTGGGCGAGTGATCCATTCTGCTGTGGACGGTGGTTTTTGCAGCATTTGGCTATAGATCGTGAGGATTGTATCTTCGTTACTTAGTGAATTTTTGGATTAATTTCCGAAGAAAGGACATAGGACTAAAGGCTCCGAACCATTATAAATATCCTGACTCTTTTAAAGTTTTACTTACCTCACGCACTATACAGTTTTCAATTGTGTTTTGATACCTTCAACACTTCTGTAAGAGTGTTGAAGCGATAACTGTTGACTTAATATAATTGTAAACTAGCTACCTAAAACTGTTGACTAACACAAACCTGTCTTTTTGAACTGTTGATTAAAACTGAGTCTCCAGTTTTAAATTGAACTGCCCGTTTTGAGAGTGCAAACAATTGTTCTTATACTTCCGCTGCATATTATTTCGTACTCTGATCTGAGACCAATAATCATGTTAATGATAAAAATATATAAATACTTCATAACCAAAATGAGTACAAATATAATAAAATAGATCCAAAAGTTAGATATTATACTTTTGTTAAGAAAGTTGGGGCAATTCACGTCGACAAATACGCATGGACTAAGAATGTTGTAAAATTAGTTCATTTTCAATATTTAAAAATATCTCCTTCTCATCACAAAAATAATGAAGAATGAAATTTCCAATTTCATTATTTAGGTCTACAAAATAAAAAGAATAATAATTAACATACAATGAAAAAATCAATAATTAAAAATACAATAAATAAGAAAAAAGAACAAAAAAAACTATAAAAAAGAAGTTAAATAGGAGTGATCTAAAATAAAGTAAATTTTAATATATTAATAAAATTATTCTTTTATAAAAAGTGTCATTAACTTACAAAAGTGTTATAACACTTTTATCTTTTAAAAAAGTGAAATGTAAAAATATATATTTTTATTTTCCATTCAAATTGTCTCTTATCCCAAATAAATACAGACAAACTTGTTCTCTTCTCTCTACCACCGCAGGAAAGATTTACAGCGGCACCAAAACACAATTCTTCCCAAAGAAAAACACATGTTGGGGCTAAGTATGAAAAAAAACAGATCAACTCTTAAGAATTTAAGGTAATTTCTCGAGTTGGGGGCGGAAGCCCTTCAGCCCCCCAAGCCCAAACGCAGATCAACTCTTAAGAATTTAAGGTAATTTTTCGACTTGGGGGCGGAAGCCCTTCAGCCCCCCAAGCCCAAACGTGGCTCCGCAGCTGCCAACCGCTCAGACTTCAAAAAATTTAAAACCAATAAGAACTTAATTGACTAACTGATCCAAATAGCCGAAGAGCTCAGTTGATTCAAACAATCAGAAGGGGCTGATACGTGATTAAGGATTATTATCCTAAAATATATGTCATGCTTCACATTGATAGTGCAGAGAAGTAAAAATGAAAGCAGCTAAGAATTTGTACCAAAAACGTATCCAAAAATGAAAAAACATTCAGATCCTTCAAAATTTTCAAAGACAACACAAGCTTTCATTTTTCTCCCAAGATATAGCAGTTTAGACAAAAAAAAAAAATTAAACAAGCAAAAGGAGGATCAAACTGAAACTTCTAGTTTCTAGACTATGGCATTGGCAGCACTCGCAATCCTTGGCCATAGATCAGCACACTCCTTTCCGATGGGACCGGTGATGGCAGAACCTTCAAGTATCAAACGCCGGATGAAGCATATAACATGATGATAATGAAAATCAAAACGGTACATACATGGTGTAACATCTAGTTAAAGAATCTTTAAAAAAATATACCTTTCATTTCACCCTTAGGATTCACAATGACCCCAGCATTATCTGCATATAAAGAAAGAAAACAAGAAAATGGTTGAGTTTGATTTGTTAACACATGTTGTGCAAGAAAATCTTCAAATCAGCTATGTAGAATCCAACAATGGTGTTTAATTGCTGAACATGAAAAAACCAACAATTCAGCATACTAATACAATAATGAATTAATGATTCCTAAAATCAAGAACAAGCACTAGCTTAGAACAAATGAAGATGGACAGATGGTAATAAATACAACTAAAACTGCGATAGCTCTAAAATCATAAAACTAGCTCACATGGAACCAAAAAAGAGTTTATCAGGGTATGAGAAAACCAACTAGACAGCCATATTAATTTAAGAATCACCCACTAACTAAAATCTCACTTATGAAACCATCCCCACACTTAAATATTTATCCATATATTTGCAGCATAAGCATTGCAAAGAAGACTGGCCTCAAAATATTTGCTGGCCAAGAAAGAACTTCAAGATATTTCAGCATTATCTAAATTGGAATTGTTTACTTATAGCAAATACTTATAAGTAACATAGTCGATTTGTCAATCACAATCAAATATACAGTTAATAAAACATGTAGTTTAAAAGGCATGAAACAAAAAAAAAACAGCACTAAACACAACAGCAGCACTGCAATATCACCCACACTGAAACTATTAAAAATAAATAAAATCCAGAGAAACACAATTACCTTCAAAGTACATGAAGACTCCGTCCTTTCGGCGCCACGGCTTGCGCTGGCGAACGATAACCGCCGGCATGACCTTCTTACGGAGATCGGGCTTCCCCTTCTTGACAGTTGCCATGACCATGTCGCCGACACAAGCAGAGGGCAGCCGGTTCAGGCGGCCCTTGATCCCCTTCACCGAAATTATGTATAGATTTTTGGCCCCCGTGTTGTCGGCGCAGTTTACTGTCGCCGCCACAGGCAGACCAAGCGACATCCTGAACTTGTTACCGGCGGTTCCTCCGCGACCTGCAATATAAAAAATGATGAGGCAAGCAACATACCATTGTAGAATTTGATGAAATGATCGATCGATCGATCGTACCTCGCTTCGACATTTTCTCAGAATTCTCCTCCTCTCTCCAAAGAGGAAGGCGCTTCGGATTTGTATGTGAAATTACATGCGCGTGTGATGTGGGCTAGGGTTTTTTTCAGGTATAATAAGCCCATGGATTTATGGGCTTAAATATGTGGGCCCAATGTGAAGCATACTTCATGAGTAAATAAATTTTATTATTTCTATCTATACTAAAATTAATGAAGTTTTAAAATATTTTTGTAAATACTCTTGTAAACCCTCATAATTTCAATATCTTTCTTTCATATAAAAAAACCACACTGGTATAACGTTGAGATTCACCGCCTCTTTCCATTCCAATAATAAT
>JAPKLW010000913.1:275090-300441 GCA_026898455.1 Plectranthus barbatus | reverse complement strand
CTTCATTCTCCTCGTCGATCGACGAGACATCCTCATCGATCGACGTGGACCTGAAACTGGAAATCCAACTCTCTTCTGTTTATGGCCAAAACTCTGCATGATTCATCAAACACAATATTACGAGCACAAAAGCCAATTCATGCACGAAAACTAGTACAAAAACGATCTTTACACTACACATTCATTCAAAGAACAACCAGATAAGTTGGTGAAAATCCTAACTTATCACTGTTGCATATAGATGTCCCTACCTTCTTCAAGGTACCCGTTTAAAAATGCGGTTTTGACATCCATCTGTCAGATCTCTAGGTCCTTATGTGCTGCTATGGCTAGGAGTATACGAATGGACTTAAGCATGACTACCGGTGAGAAGGTCTCGTCATAGTCTACACCTTCTTTCTGACTATAACCCTTCGCCACCAGCCTTGCTTTGAAAGCTGTAATTTCACCATTCGCTCCTTTCTTTCTTTTGTATACCCATTTGCACCCTATGGCTCGACAAAGATATGTTTGATCCTCATCTTTCCTTAAAAGGCCTGATCGTCATCTTTCCCTCTATACAGGATTCACAGATTTGATGCGGTACAACTTGAAAAGAATCCAAGAGCCCATCGCATGCTAATCTTTTAATCAACTTTAGATTGATGTGACATAGTCTCAAGTGCCAGAGATATGTTTGATCCTCATCGGAAGTAAACTTTCTCTTTAAATGATTATTATTATTGGATGAGTTTGCAACATTCACGTAAGATTTATGCATACAATCAATGATATAAAGAGAGTCAATCAGTTTGCCACGACCGATAACACCGTTATTACCAATGATAGAAACTCCACTATCAAAAATAACTGAATATCCATCACTAAATAATTTGGAAATTGAAATTAAGTTCCACCGAAAAATTGGCACATATAAACATCTCTCAAAATCAAAATATTGTTTTCAAAGCATAAAGTAAAATCTCCAATGGCTACTGCTGAGACTCGCTCTCCACTGCCCATTGAGATGGTAATCTCGTCATGCTTCAGCTGCCTTATCGGCCTGAACCCCTGCAGAGTATAACAAACATGATCAGTAGCTCCAGTATCCACTACCCAAGAATGGGTAGAAACCGATGCTAAACATGTTTCCATTATAAATGCACATGACGCACCTTGTCCAGTCTTCCTGACTTGACAATCTTCTTCCAATGACCAGCCTTGCCACATCTGAGACACTTGTCCCTTTTACCAGGCACGCCCGATGTCCTTTTTTACTTCTTCACAAAAGTTGTACCTTTGGCTTTCTTCTTAAACATTCCTTTGCGCCTCTTGCCTACCAGCGCAACAAGACGATTTCCTAAAGTAGCCAAAGCAACCTTTTCTGGAAGCATCACTGACTCCGCTGCCATCAAGTCATTGAGTAACTCATTAAGAGTGTACTCTTTCTTGTTCATGACAGCATTCAGTCTAAAGTTCTCAAAGGAATTTGGCAGAGAGTTAAGGATGATATCAACCTGCGCTTCCGCATTGATACCACCTCCGTGCAGCGTGAGCTCATCCATAAGGTGAGTCATGCCGACCATGTGCTCTCTGACCGAGCTACCTTCTGCCATTTTCTTTCTCACGATTTCTCTCATGAGATTGAATCTGACTACTCGGTCTGACTCACCATAGGTCGCTGTGAGGTTGTCCATTATATCACTAGCATTATCATATGAGTGATGCTGTTGTGCAAGTACCTTGGACATAGTAGTCATCATATAGCATTTCACTATATTATTTGACTTGAGTCAATTGTTATAGTAGCTCCTTTCCTCATCAGTCGATGCATTAGTGGGAGCAGCCGGACAAGGCTTATCAAGGACAAACTTGTGTTCCTCTACGACAAGGATGTAATCCAATAAATTCATTTGGTAAAGACATGTCTAAAACAATAAATTAAAGCAGAAATAAAACATAGTCGCAAACAATTGAAACTATTAAATACTGATACCGTATGATAAAAAAATATTAATGTTTCCTCCAATTTGCCTAAGTATTACTATTGCAAGCCACACATGTGGATGTTTACAACAAAACACTTAACCAGACTGCATCTTTCAATTCCAGTCCTTTAATTCCAATCCATGCCCGGGTTCCTTAGACAAATGGAATTAATAATTGGAGACTAACTTAAGACCATATTATCCTACTAAGCAGGGATATCACAAATGAGTTATACTCTGGATAACATCTAAGCTAGCTTACCACCAAAGCCAACCCTCTCATATAAGGATCTACTAGAACACACATGATACCTATAATAAGGCTGTCTCATTTAATTCAATCCTTAGAGAACTTATGAAAATTCAATACGCAAGCTACACATGTAGACGTTTACGCATGAACTCCCACTTCTCACATGAAATAAATGTTTATTTTAAGAAATCCTATCGATTAGAACTTATGAATAATAAATTAAGCAAGCTACACAAGTAGACGTTTACCTAATAAATCACCCACTTCCAATAAAGGATCGCTTTGTGGAGATCTTATTAATTATGACCTTAGTAATTTTAAATTCATAAGGTTCAATTGCACAGATTATTTTATGTAGCCATAATTATAACATTGCTAAAATTCTATTATGCATAGCATGAACCCCGAATTTATAGTTATAATTAATTACCCAAAATAAATCACATCGCAAGCTTTAAAGCTGTAAATAAAAGCAGTAAATGTGCTCATATTAACTACAACATGCTTTTATGCTGCGCAATTAATAAAAACACATATATCATGCGAAGACAGATAATAAAACAAATAAAAGATGTCCTCGTGGCCCCATGATACTAAAATAATAATAATTTTAACTATTACACGTTGGAATTATTTTTACAGATCTTTGATTGGGCTCCCACTACTTGGACTATGATCTGATTTTATTTTCTGAATCTGGGCCTCCAAGATTTGATTTGTGAGAAAATTCGACAATTGGGCCAGTTAAAAAAATCGCAGGCCTAGGCACACATTGCAAGCCCAATAGAACTCCGCCCGACGAGCCACCACCGGCAAACCACCGCCACCGGCGACTCGCCGCCCCGCAATTCTGCCTCCTCCGACCGTCGCCCGTTTCGCATGTCGCCGCCCCGGCTTGCCCTGACCGTTGCCCGAACCGCCGTGCACCATCTTTTTCATCGTCGGCCTACGTGACTCGCCAGAATCGCGCAAGAAATGAGACCGGAGGCTCGCACAAACTGCGCGCAAACCCTAGGGATTGCTGCACCTCCGGTTCGCGCGCCGAGCCTTCCGCAGTCGTCCCTAGTCCGCAACCCCCGCCACCGACTGAGGGGGAGAACGCCGCCGGCACTGTGCGCGGGGCTGCGCAGGCCTGCCGCGCGCGCGCCTCACGCCCCGTCTGTGCCGCTGCCGTCCCGTCTGCATCGCCGTCCCCAGGGCCACCGCGCCTTGCCAGGCCGGCTGTGGCCGCGCAGCTCAGGCCCTGCGCGCGCGCGCTGGGAAACCCTAGGGTTTCGCAGCGTCGCCGCCGCTGCTTGCCCGCTGCACACCGTGCCGCCGTGTGTCGCCTTTCCGACCGTCGTGCATTGCGTGCTGCCTTGCCGGCGCTGTCGTGCGATGTTGCACGGTCCTTCATTCTTCGTGTTCTTCGTTCTCCATTTTACAGATTTAATTTTTAAAATAAAATATTACATTTGATAAATCTAATTACATTCTAAAAATCAAAATTTAACCACGGTTTTATCTCGTGGGTGAAAAATGAATCCTTATAAAGGGGCGGATTAATCCGAGAACCACGAGGACGAAAAAGCATAATCATACAATCCAAAACCATTCATAGCATTCAATCACTAATAATAATCATGCAAATCATAGGCAATATTACTTTTTCCGATAGTGCCAATTAATGAACCTGGCTCTGATACCAATTGAAGGGATTCGTGAACTGAATCACGAAGTCCGTTCGCCCAGATCGTTAATTGGAATATCAAAAAGTAAATTGTTATACCTATGATTATTCCTAGCATGCTCTTATTGATTATGCATAAAGAAGGGTTATGCGGAATACCTGGATTGTGAAACCCTGAAGAACAAGTGCGCGAAGATTCCTCTTGATCTTTTCCCACGCACAAAGATTTAATTCCCAATAGATTGAGGAAATAAATCTATGAAAATTAGTATATAATTTTCAAAAACAAGAAGGAGAGAGAAGAAAGAAGATAATCCTCCTGATCTGATCTTCTTATCTGTATCCCAACTCAATCTGAATATCTGGTGAAGATTCCCTTCAGATTCCTTGCCCGGTTGAGAAGCAGAATTTCCTCCCCGTTTCTCAGATCTAGTCGATCACCACATCTCCCAAATCCCTATCAACGAGATAAGAGGATAATTATGTTTGCGACACATGCTTGTTAATTCAGACAGAAGATGAACATACAACATTTACGATTCCCAGTATATTAACCAATCGACCTTGTACATATTCTTTCAATTTATAAATCCATCATGATATTGTACCTCCAATGCCTTTTCCCCAAAGGTTTGCAAAAAAAAAAAAAGAATATTCAATGTTCACCAGATTTGTTGGAAACTTGGAGAAGGTGAATATCAATATTCCAATAGTGGAAGCAATCTGAGAGATCCCTGGCTACATGATGTTCTTGAAAAGGATAATGAGTGAGAAGAAACACTTTGTGGAGAATGAAACTGTCAGAATACATGAAGAGTGCAACCTGATTCTCCAAAAGAAAATTCCAATCAAAACATCAGATCCTAGATGCTTCTCTATTCCCATTGAGATTGGAGGCAAGGATTTCCATCATGTTCTCTGTAACACTGGGGCAGACATCAATCTGAGTCGTTGTCCATTTATAAGAAGCTGGAGATTGGAGAAATGAGAGCAACAACAATCACTCTAAAAATGGCCAACCGGAAAATTTCTCGACCTAAAGGCATTGTTGAGGATGTTCTTATTAGAGTTGGTCATCTTATCTTCCCTTCAGATTTTGTAGTTCATGAGATGAAGGAAGATGCCAACATGTCAATAATCTTGGGAAGAGAGTTCCTCGATACAACCGGTGTGCTAATTGACTGCAAGAAGGGGGAGATCACTCTTCGAGGAAATGATGAATCTATCACCTTCTCCATTGACAAAAATAAGATGAAGGAAGAGTGCAACAAGATCTCAACTGCTGAAGAAGAAAAGAGGACCTAGATGAAGAAGAAAAAACAATTCAGTGGGAACAAGGCAATAAGAGAGTGAAATCGGCAATTAAGCTACCTCATTTAGATTTCACCACTATTGTGAAAGGCCGGCGAGTCTACATGGTGGATTCAAGGGGTCGAAGAGTGTGGACTTGACCACATTGGTGAGCTGAAGCTATGTCGAGCCACAACGATAATTAAGGCACTGAATGAGAGGTGACCCATTATTTTACTACTTTCTATTTCAATTATCATTCAAATTTTTGTGCTTTGTTTTTTTTACCTTTGTTGCTTTTGAAAAAAAATCGAGCTCTGTGTCGATCGACACAACTTTGTGTCGATCAACGCAGAAAGTGGCGATGTGACATACTTTGACTATTGGAGAGGTCGCTATAGAAGGCTCCACGTTGACCGAAGGGGTTCATGTCAGTCGATGCGGAGTGCTAACAGCCAAAAGTTCATGCCGCAAATGGTCAGAAATAAGGAGATAAAAGTTGGTGTCTCAGACCAACAACCGAGTGTACAGTTTAAACCCTAAGTCTGATTTTCAAACTTATTCTCTCTACTTTTCGAATAAGTTTGGGGGGAGGAAGACTAAAGGGGTCGAAACTATTTATTATCCTTTTATTTCTTTCCGTTGTTAAATTTATGCCTAGGTAATTTTTGGGGAAGTTTGAAAATTTTTGTGGGGATTTGTGAGTTATGATTGAACCTTGACTTGAGTAGGAGATTAGAATCGATTGATAGTTGTTTGGACTGATTGCAATTGTAATTGAGAATGCCTATGAGTGTAGGATACCACTAGATTTACTGCTTTGGTACTAGCATTTGAATGATGACAAATGAGGATTTGATGTTTTATGTGGAAGTAATTTTGTCCCAAGTGTGAGAATTTGAGCTTTATTTTGATTATGAGTTTGTGTGCATGATTAAGTATCTCTAAAACTTGCTTTTTTTGTTTCAAAACTGCGTAGTGCGCATAAGTCTAGGAAGTGATTTTAGGCCATCTTTGTTAGCTATATACTAAACATTGTCCTTTACAATATTTTATCCCTAGTCAGCCCCGTTGAGCCTTTAGTTTTCTTTTCTTGTCTATGAGTTGAGAAAAAGTTCTTGTTATCTCTTGTCTATGAGAGTTTGTGGTGAACTAGGGTGGAATATTGTGGAGTGATTAGTAATATCTACAAATGGGTGAACAAAAGGTTGGGCTCTAAGGAAAAGGGAAAAAAATGTGTTTGTTATCCTTGTAAGCTCATTCATGAAATAAATTTATAGAGCATAAAAGGATGTGTGAAAAAAAATACGAAAGAAAAAAGAAAGAAAATAAAATTTTAAAAATTTTGAGAGCTTTGTTCTGTGTTGAAAAATATAAGGAGATGGGTGAATGAAGTTAGATAGTTGTTTGGATTTATTGAGAGTCATAAACTCAATGGATTTGTAGTCACTTGGCCATATATTCCTTACCTTTCACAAAAGCCTTACATTACAACCTAATGAAAAGTTCTTTCTGATCCTAGGTCTTGTGTTCACATGTTTGCAGTGGAGAAATTAGAATATTTGTAAGCCTATGGTGGAACTTTCTTGTATAACTATTTGTCTGATCTCTTATGAAACTCTAAACACTTGTGAGAATGAGTGAAAAAATCTTCATGTGAGTCTTTCACAGTTTACAAATTGTTAAAATCTTTCAAAGTGTTGGTGTATTATGGATTTTTGGTTTTGAATGTGATGAATCTTGTGATGCATTGCACTTCTCGATTGCCTGAGCTTTTGGCTTATTCTTTCTGTTGATTAAGGACAATCAAGTGTTACAGTTTGGGGGGATTGATAAGCTCATATTTCTATTCACTTATTGCATTCTATTCTTATTTCTTTTATGCATTTTAGTTTGTTTTACTTTGTAAATTGAGCATGAGTATAGTTTAGAGGGTATTACGCTTGTGGTGTTAAGTTTTGTAGGAAATACGTAAAATAAGGGAGAAAGTGGTGAATAGATGAAGAAATCTGCCATGAGGAGTTTTTGTTTTGCCCGACATGAAGACAATTCGAGCGACGCGTGTTTTGGCTTTGTGTCGACCAACACAAAAGCCATATCGGTAGACACTGAGGACCTCAACGTTGGGAAATTTTGAGCAAAAAGCCAGATCGACACATGAAAGTTGCATCGACAGACACAACATTCACGTCAGTCGATGCAAAGGAATTTCAAGATGGAATCATTCCTTTTCAAAGTCTTGGGCGTGATTGATATGAAAAATACCAAATATCACTTATTCCTGCAGTTTAAAGCTTTACCTTACTTCTATATAAACTTATGTCTAGGTCAATTTTTGATAGCCAGTTTCAGTTTTATTTTCGGATTTCTTTATTTTTCAAGAGCAAGATCAAAACTTTTATTTTCTTGTACTTTATTTTTTAGTAAGTTTAAATTAATGCAATCTTCAATTTTTGTTTCAATGTTTATTTTCAATATTCTAGGCTAAAAACTTTTACAGATTCTAAGGTTTCTCCATCTGTGATTCATGTTTTGATTCAAATTATTCAAACCCTAAATTGGTTTAAACTCTTTGATTTTATTTCAAATCTATTTTCGATTGAAAGATCGAGAGATGAAAATTGAAATAAGTTTTAGTTATTAATTGATGGATCGAGAGGTGAAAATTAATAATAGGAAGAGAGAGTTTAATATAATTGATTTTTGTCTGACCAAGAAGAATTCAATTGCAGGATTAATCTGATTTTTGAGATTATTTAACTTGTGTTTTAGAGACCGAAATGAGATAATCACTATTTAATAATCTAGGTTCTAATTGCCTGACCAAGGAATTAATTCCACTTTACAGATTTTCCACAAAACTCTTTTTATGGGTTTGAATTGTTTGTTTCTTACATGTTGATCAGTTTGGTAGACTTCCCTATGATCTGTGATTTGACTTATTTAAAATTCTTTTCAAGAGTATTTTTACAAAATCTAAAACCATTCAAACTTGAATTTGCCCAAACAAAAGATTGAAAAACTACATTCTATACATGAGATACATTCATTGCACTATCCCTGTGGGTTCGATATCCTTCGGGTATTTATAAATTTATTAGCCTATGTTTTAATTCATATGAAGTTTTAGCATTGATCATCTTCACGAAGAATCTAGTTCATCATTCTAGAACTAAGCACATTGACATCAAACATTATTTCATCCGAGACCACGTGGAGAAGAAAAATGTCTTGATGGACTATATCCGAACGAAAGATCAGCTTGTAGATATCTTCACCAAGCCACCCACAGAAGAAAAATTTAGAGAGTTGTGCAACCTATTTACCCAGAAAGAAAATAGTAAATTGGGATGTCTGCTTTCTCGTCCGTAGCTTCCCTTTATTCTTTGTCGTCATGACGTTCGGGCAGACGGCGAGGAAATGGTTCTTCTAGAGTTTGAAGAGAATATCTCTGAAGAAGAATGACTCCAAATTCTCATTCTTGGTTTTCTAACGAAGAAGCAAAATAAAAATAAGTCCAAGATCTTAGTTTTTGGTTTTCTGAAAAGAAAACTAACTAGCGTTTTATCAGTTTGTATAGCCAACTAGTTCTGAGCAGATATGGTTACCACATCAGCAACTGATCTCGAGATAGACCAGTTTGGTCTAGTGAGCAAACACTGACAGACGCGTACCTATTAATCATAGATCTTTAGGTAGAAGGTTATCTCGAATATAACTTAACCTCTGGATGTTTTTCTCGAAAAGGCATCTCTCTTGGTGAATCTCTTCAACCTTTTCACCGAAGTCAAGAAAATCATATCATCATATTTCAGAATTGCAATGACAGTGTATCAAGTTCTTCAAAAGTTGCTTTGAAAAATAAACTTAGTGGTTACTCGCCACCCTTTGAAGTTGAATCGATGGATCTTATCTATTTATAGAAGAACAATGGCAAGTCATGGACA
The DNA here is from genome assembly GCA_026898455.1 of Plectranthus barbatus. Classification (NCBI taxonomy): domain Eukaryota; kingdom Viridiplantae; phylum Streptophyta; class Magnoliopsida; order Lamiales; family Lamiaceae; genus Plectranthus; species Plectranthus barbatus. The sequence continues at coordinate 291,315 of JAPKLW010000913.1, read as the reverse complement.
TCAACATCTTCTATCCTCGTAAAATTCAATAATCTTCTATTGCTCAAGATGGATAACAGAATTGTCATAGTATCCTTCTCCAACAATATAATCACCACGATCAACAAGGGAAAAATACTCAACTTCTTTGGGACCAAGCATTTCCTGTCAAATGATATTGGAGCCTCTCTCAATATGAGAAGAAATCTCCAACACGCTCAGTTTAAAAATTTTCTTGTCTACCCATCCAACCCAATTTAGACCACAACTAATTGTTGAGTTATGTCTGAATGCAAGAATCTCTGAAGACAATCTATTCATTTCCTCTATAGTCTGCAAAAAAGTCATTGTTCTCTCCCCTTTCACACTGGGAGAAGTCTTCAAGGTACCAGTCACCAGAACAAAGTTTGAAGATTATGTGGCAAATGAGAAGAATCCACAGAGGTCTCACTAGAAGAAATGGAACATGACCGATGTTGATAGATTTCGTCTAGACGTTTCTATAGAGACTTCTAAATCTCTCTATGGGATGTATTTGGACATGGTTAGTCAAGCTCTGGTATGTCGCCTAGAATTCAACAGATCTTTCAGCAAGGACTCTTGGTGTGCAATGATGGCAATAAATGATTTTGCCGATATCAATTAGGCAGAGTACCTCTTCTCCAGATTGGTGGAAAGTATTAAAAACTTTTCTTCCAGCAGTATACCATATGGACTCAACTAAGTGCCTATTAGGAACCAGTGGTAACCTGTGGACAAGATCTAGTGGATGTAGACTTCTTCCCACCCAGATTTGTTGGAAGGAAAAGATCTCCTGATCGTGCTGAAGAGACCGGAAGCTCCAGGAGAAGAAGAATTTAAATTCGGTGTCTTTAGCACATCCTTTGTATTTGTGTATTCTCTAGATAAATTAATAGAATCTATCATTAAAGTTTGACGACAATCACTTTTTTTCCAAACATATCACTTTCGCCTTGAATGTTTTAAATCGAGAAATATCTCTCCTATTGATGGGGGATATTATAGGGCATGCTGAGTTAAATAATTAAGTTTTTGAGTATTGGTTCTTGATAGAAAATTCTTTGTAAACTCGAAAAACTGACTCTTTACCAGCTTAGTGTGATTTGGACAACATAAAAATGGGGAAATGGTTAGGAAGTATTTCTACCTATTGTTGAGTTTTGATGTGTCAAACAGTGTATAGAAACCACCGGTTTAGAGTATCTCTAGATTAGCTCTAGTCTGTACAAAACATGTAAAGTTCTGTATAGGATATCAATTGAGTTGTAATAAGGTTGATCAAGAGAAACTGGAAATCCTCCAGTTTGGTCTCAGAAGATGATAGAAGAAACTGACTACAATCCTTAGTACCAGTTTGAAGATTTTGCATGAAGAAAACTTGCTAACGTCACCAGCATGAGACAGACCAATTTCATTCTCAAGTACAGAGACACAAAGAACAAGTCAGTAGGAATTCTCCTGAAAGTTAGACATTAAGAATGAAGATTACCTAAAGTTTGAAGATCCTGGTGTTGGACCAGTTTCGATTACTTTAACTGACTAGATAAGTCGATCTGACACACAATATGATGTCAATATCCTTTGTCAGAAAAAGTAGGAGCAGATGTAGACATTTTGCAAAAGCAACCTATCCTTCACAGAAGAGAGGCGCCGATTGAACATCTTCCAAAATGTCTCTTAATGGCTACAATTTCAAACCTCTCACACTCCGTCTATAAATAAATGAAGTGTCCCCAGAAGAGAGGTTGCCAATTCTCCCGATTCAACAATCCTACAAATCTATGAGAATCATTGCGAACAAACAGCTGCAAAGACTTGCATGTTCGAGGCTTTTTAAAAGCTCAACGTGTGTCATCTTGGCACGAGACTTGTTGCTATCTAAGCACAAGTTATTTCTTTAGTGTTCTTACTCTCCAAGTAAGAACACAACAATTACAACTTTTCTCCAAACTGTGATTCTTACGGGCATTTCGCCAAAAGGATCGACAGTTTCTGTACGAACCTTAAAGCTCCCAATTTCCAGAGAGGTTGCGTGGTATGTCCACAATTCGGATCTGTGAGGCGGAGGAAGCAACAACTTGAGCGAGTGAGCAAGTGGATTGGAGGACGCTGACATTTATCAGCTTGCGATAGATCGTGACAAACTTTGTATCCAAAACCTAGTCTATTCCAAACATGAGGTCTGAAGAGAGGACATAGGGCTCTTGTGTCTGAACCTCTATAAATCCTTATGCACTTGCTGCTTTATTTATTTTTCGTAAGGATTTAAAACTCAATACTATCTAAGTGTTTAAATATATCTGAAACGTAATCTTAAACTAAACTCGCAATCATAAGATTTCAGAAACACAAACTGGTAAGTAACAACCAGTTTTTGAGTGCAAGTTTGCAAAATAAATTTTCCGTTACGTGTATAAAACTTTGATCTCGAAACCAATAAATACTCACATTACAATATTATTATATCCATTTCAAGAATATAATTAATTGAAAATTTTATTATGTTTTAAATAGTTATGAACCTAATTAAATGGAGTTGAGTATAATCATAAGCCAAAAAATGTCATAGAATAAAGTAATCAACGACTCATATAAAAGAAATGGATTGCTCGATTGCCTAAATCTTGAAAAGATGATCTTTTACTAAATTAAGACTCCCACTAGCATGATATACGTTGACTTATTTGGAACAGTAAAAAGAATATTGATTCAATCATCCTAGTTTGATAAAGCGCAAATCAAAATCAAATGTGACATTAATAGGAAATAAAAGGTGTAATTTGATTTTATTGTGGATTGGACTGTAAGGTTAATAATGGTCACTATAAACTTTTGATCATAGTTAGATGAGTACTTTTTGAATAAGAATGTGCTACTTTTAATATTGGATAAATCTACAATCTACTATATATATATTTGAAGAAAAATAGTGCCAAAAAGTGCGAGCACCAATAATATTGTATTTTATCATCGGAATCTATTATATCAATGTGTACATCTTATAATGGATTTTCTTTATTTCTATTAATAGTCTCATATTTCACAATAGTTAAGGTTATAGAGAATTAGATATAAAAGAAATTAATAATTTATTAATAAGTGTGGATTGATTTTTTATTTTTAGTAATGAGACTAATAAATAAGACATAAAAAAAATATAAGATTAATAAAGTGGAATGGAGAGAGTTCAAAATTAATTCTATTTCCTTTTCGTTGTTATTGATAAATTTCTTGACTTAAAAGAGGTGATTACGATATAGCTCTCATTTCGCTAAGGTCGGTCATGGAAAAAATATCTTAATTTTCAAAATAAAAATCAACATATTTATATACATGCTTAAAAATATATATATATTTTATGTTGGATTTTTTAATATTCACTTTTCATTTTCTGGATTCATTTTTTTAGACAGTAAATTTATAGCGAAGCACATAAAATGGACCTTAGGACGTAATGAAAATGTTTATAAAGTGTGCCGATAAAACGAAATATATCTTTTGCACAAATTCATTACACTATATTTCTTTGACTGGTCTTGTAATAAAAAATAAAAAAATAAGTAGGAAGCCATGATTTTCTTTTTTTAAAAAAAGTGAGAGAATATTAAAAATAATTTTATTAAAATAAAAATCAATTAGTGCTTCAGAAAATATATGTACCGAACTATTATAAAAACAAGAGAGATAAATTATTTTTGTGTTGTTATTAAATAATGAGGATGATATAAGTTTATTTAAGTAAATATAAATGTTTAATTTCGTCTATGAACAATCAATTTGGATTATATAATTGAAACGTAAATAATCGAATTTAATTGTTCTATCCTAAAATCAGGGCCGGCCCTGAGACCGTGCGGGAAGTGCTCCGTACCGGGGCCCCAAAAAATATATTGGGGCACCATTTTTATAGTATATGTAAGTATTAATATATTAGGCTAAGATAAACATGCGTAATATACAAACCGAAATTCTTGAAGATTGGTAATATTTTAAAGAATAATAAAATATGAATTGGGAATGTGTGTGATTAGCAGAAATTTGAACAGGAATATACTTTTATTATTTTTATAGAATTAGTGGATGTAATATTTGGAGCACGATAATGGTGCAGAAAATAATTTCAAAGCTACAATAATTGTGCCCCAAAAAGTGAAGTCACCCAATTCTTCTCAACCATGTTTTTTCCCTTCTTCTAAGTTCTAATCATGCACGTTTTTAACTTTTCTTTTTTTGGGTAATAATTGATAGAATCTCCATGTTTTCTTGCAATTGTCTTTCTTGAATCCTATGTAAAATGAATTAAATCTTTTTCAACATCAATTTAATATCGAAAATTATAATTCAATTATTAACTTAAAAATAGAACATTTTATATCCAATGTTGTGCCAAATAAAAAAATTATTGGTCCCAAAATCAAAATCTGTTAAAGTGCGGTGAAAGTCTTTTAAGGTTGGGTCCTCCAAACTGGTGATTCTGGCATCAGCTTGAGTTCATAAATGCGATTGTTATTTTTACGAGCTATTTTTTACTTAGGGTTATTCAATAATATACACTTGACGTGTTGGGCTTTAAATCCAATGCAGAAATTTAAATAAAGCATTAAATAACACAAATAATTTATAGAGGTTTGGACCAAACCATCTTACGTCCTCTCTTCACACGCGCAATCTGGAATTCACTAATCTGGGGATTACAAAGATGTTGACACTTTGTCTCTAGTTGATGAATGCCCGTGTCCACTGTCCACCAGTCTACTAGCTCACTCGTCATGTCCTTCACCCTCCTTTGCTTCTTCAGGTCTTAAGCGTGGGCATACCACGTGCCCTTCAAACTGGACGTGAGAGTTTTGAGTTCCTCTCAAGAACTCCAGTTTGTCGTATACAGTCTTGATAGTTGCCACCATAGAAGTGATAACTCCAAGTTATTTTCTTACTCAGAAAGTAAGAAAACAAAAATAACTATATAGTGCACAAAGCCTCGTGTTTGGATCTAGAAGGTGGTAGCTTTTAGAGAACGACAAAATTCACTGAAGAATGTCAAATAGCGTTTTATCATTCGGTTCTGGTAACCTTCGGCACTCTTTGGAAGGTTCGAATTCGTATCTGTTTGGAGCCATTGTGAGACAAAAGCAACGCGTCCAATGTCCTTTTTGTTAGAGCACGTGGACTTGTGTTGCTTTAGTCAAAAAGACTCTTTTAGCCTGTTCGAGGAATGTTTGCTGGTTGATTCCTCGAATGAACAAGCTTTTGAATAACTCAGACTTTAAGATCTCCTTTTTTAAAGTGTGGTCTTGAGAAAGGTCTTCGCTTGTCCTAGCTAATTGGTGTCTCTTCTAGCTAGTTGGGAAGCGCCTTGCTGGTGACATTTGCTTGTAAGTTCCTTGCTGGTGATGACGCCTCAGTCAGTTTCCTCCGCAGACACATTGCAGGTAAAGGCAATTAGCCAGCAATCTCCAAACAAGTTTCTTTGTTGGTGAAAACTTTGTTAGTAAATTTCCTAAAGTTTGTAGTTAGCTCCTATTACAATTCGATAATTTTTATACAACACATTACAAGTTTGAGCTAACTTAACTAGAAACACTACATCTAATAGTATATTTGACTCATCAAAACATCATTTAAGTAATGAATTTCTAACGGAAATTCCAAACAAAGACAAAACCAACTCATACTAGTATTCGATAATAAATTTTGAATACTTGGGTTAGACTCATATATATATATATATAGGGAGTGGATCACATACTAAAAATTAGTTTGTGCTAAATAGGAGTGAATTTACATCATTCTCAAAAAATCAATGGTTGAGATTAAAATATTTTTCCAGATTTTATGCTTTTTTGTTTTATAAATCATGCTTAATCGAATTAAGCATAATTTATAAAGCAATTAAGCACGAATGAAAATTATGCTTAATTTTTCAATCTTTGATGTTTTAATCTCAACCATTGATATTAAAAAAAATCTCAACCATTGATACTATCAATCCAATGGCTGAGATTCATTTAACACAAATTTTAATTTTAGCACTTGATCATAACTCTCTCTTTATATATATATATGGCAACATTAGAGTATTATAACTAATTTTTATTTTAGTGATAATAATCATTAAACTTAGTCAGTATAATAATGGAATATTAAGCGGACAAATATTATAGAATAAAATATTTGAACATTAGGATGCTCTAATTTTATTTATTTTTTGGGGGGGAAAAACTACTCCATCTTTCTTGCTAAAAAAATTTAATTCTGACACCTAATAATCATAATCTTCTAATGCTCTGAATTCAAACCCTAAGCATTCGAGTGGCTCTGACGTCCGAAGCATTCGTTCGCTGTCTAAGGAATTACTGTAAACAAAGAATCATGTGATGAGAGGAAGAGTTCTTCAGCTCAAATATCGAGGAGCTAGAAGAATATGGTCAATATTTGTCAAGAAATGAAATTTATAAATAGCTAGAAGTAAAACACACAATAATTTCTTTGTAAAAAGTAATATAAAGCATTTAATTTAAGAAGTTCCTTGTATCTTTAATTGCGTGAAATTCCATTGAAGTAAGTATTCTCGCAATTTAGAATCTCTAAAATTTCAGCATTAACAACCATAAATTATTTTTAACGTTGATTTAACCGGACAAACTATAATAATAATATAAATAAAAAAATAATGTGGTGTGACCAAACTAAATCCACCCTCTTTTCTTTGGCTATAGTTAAATTTCGAGGAAAATGGAGCTCGAGCGACCGTGTGTGTGTCGCGTGAAGTCTAAGGAAAGGAAAAAAAAACACACGGTTGCACACATCTTTGGAATATCTTATAGTAAAATGTATTGTTTTCTTAATCGAAAATCATAATGCTTGAATTTCATTAATATTTTTGTACACGTCAATGTTGTATATGATAAGCTGTCATAGTGCAATTTACTTTTTAATAATGTGATTCATAAACTTTTACATAAAAAATAATGACGGTAAATTTCAAGAGTAATTAAATAATTACCTTTTGCTCTAATCTGATCACTTTTTTGTTTATTCAGATATTGTAAATGATAATATGTTTTTTGTCAAAGAAAATAGGATAAAGGTTATTTTCTATGTATCTGATAGGGATAATTAATTCATGTTGGATTATTTGACTCAATTAAACTCTTTAATTGTTAAAATTAACTAAAGTTAGTCCTTCAACTTTAAAATATTATTATGCCCAAATTGAGAGAGAGTACAAATATTTTATAGTTATCTAAAAAAATTAAAATAAAATAGAATTATAAAATATTTGTATTTTCTCTCTTTAATAAAATATAGGAGTATTATTAATTCAAGACCCGAAAGATAGTTTAAGATATTGAGGTTCTAGATTCCAAATTTTATGATATTTTGGGTCCTGAATTGAGAATTTATATTTTGGGTCCTGAATCGATAATAAAATCATCTTTTATCCTAAATCGACAATTCTCCAAGAACATGATAATCACCCTTATATAATTAAAAGAGGGGCTAATTAGGCAAAATAATCATAGATGTATTAATTTATTACTGTCAAAATAGTAAAAGGATTACTTAAAATGACCCTTATCTAATCAAACCTAAACCATATTTGAGTTTTTTAAATTCGGAAAGTCTTGATATTTAATTGTAAGAGCAGTTGTTTTAAATTATTTTTTAAAAGTTAAATATAAGTTACATTATTTGAACATATTGCAAGTAAGTTACGTGGAGAAATTGTGTATTCGTGGTTCACATGCACATTGATCAGGAAAATGGAACACCGATTCATGTTTTGTTTGATATAAAAAATTCTTACATTTACACGTCAAATTTTCAATTTATTTCACTAGCAATCGTCAATATTCAGCACGACTTAAATTAGTTCATATATAACTACTATGGTCGGTCACATTTTTATTTTTATTTTTCAATGACTTATCATTCTCAACTGCCAATCCAATTATTACATTCTATGAACTACATTTTGGATATATTATTGACAAATTATGAGTGTTGCTTCACCTAACGATGTATCTAATTTTGTATGAGGTACAATAATGTGACTCTTATTTGGGGGAAGATTTCAATTTACATTTTAAGCAAGATAGATGCAGATTTTAAGTACAATGCAGGATTCAACTACAATTTTATAAGATCAATATTTCATTTTTTTTTTTATTTTTTTAAAAATTTATATTTACCGAAAGATAAAATCTGAAATCCTTTTTATGTAAAAAGTTTAAATATACATTTAATCCTAAAATACAAATAATTCCCTAATGTTTATTAGGAGTGAATACACACTCAATATCGTATAGATATATACCTTTAAGTTACTTTTTATATATTTATTATATTTTCAATAATATAAGAAAATATGAGAATTTTTAATGAGAACTATTATTTTTATAATAATTTTAAAAAAAGATTTTATTTTGACGAATCTGAATATTCTAATTTACATTAACTGATGGGTAGAATAGCTGAGGCCCATTTTGCACGTAACTCACTAAATCAAGGCTTTAAAAGCAAAATTCAGTATCCAGGCCTCTAATAACTCATTTTATGCACCGTCATTAACTTTGACCACTTTCTTATGCGTTAAATGGTACTCCCTCCAAACCGGCTGAATTATCCCAGGTTGACCGAGCACCATAACCAAAGAGTGTGAGTATAAAGTAAGTTGAGTTGAATTAATATTTTATTATTGAGTGTGAAAAAGTTTCCTTTTTAAGTAATGGGACAATTGAGGTGGGACGAAAAAGGAAAGTGGGGCAATTGAGGTGGGACGGAGGGAGTATTTGGCATATGCAAAAGGTGACTTAAATTCAATAAAAGGTTACTATCACCAATAACTTTCTCCACTAACTATCTCAACAATATTTAGACAATGGTACCAAGATGAAGGAACAACTCCATTTTATGGTGATTAAGGTCATCCAAAAAACATGTTATACGATGTATTAGAAATAATTTACATGAAATAAATAATCTTGGACTATTAATGTTGTCAACTGCAAGACTTCGTCCTTGCATATGAAATAGTATTGTATGGAAATATTTGCAATACTTGAGATCTTTGAATCGATTGCCTTTCTCTGGACATTTATTTCTTGCAATTTGAGGTTGAAGTAGATCATTAAAGATCTCCTATTTATCTCAGTTCAAGAAGTGTTAAGAATTATATTGTAATTTTCTTTTTTCTTTTTTATATATTTTGCTATGATATGTCAAACAATCCAGTTGCCAGTTAAAATGTATAGAACCAACAAGTCTCTAGATGTGAGCTTAGCTCAAAACTTATAATGTCCTATATAAGATTATCGAGTTGTAATAGGAGTTAGATATCTCATAGGTTTTCCGGGTCTTGAAGCCAACAGTGACGATAGTGCTGAAATGTTTGGGAACTGGCAAATTGCCAATAGAGAAGACCAGCAACTAGTTTCCTGATGTTGTGAAAAGGGAATTGGTGAGACCGAGCATTCAAAGAGACAAAGTGAATATGCCTGCTGTAAGCTTTTATGGAATTGACTTGAAGACGGTGGTTTTTGTAAGTCTGCATCATTGAGAGATAATGACTAAGTTACTTAGGAATCTATCAATTTGGATTCCTAAAACTGGGAGAATAGAGTCGTTCTGATACAAGGTAGATTACTCTACCTACCACAGTGCTTCGTATGGTATTGCAGCGCAGGAAAAAGGATGCGTCAGAACAACCCATTAGTCAAATTTGAATTTGTCTCAAATGACTAAATCTCTATTTCCTCAAGGCTCGTGCCTATATATAGAGAAGAATGTATATAGAGAGAAGGTTATTGGTTCCACTCATCTCTTGAACATGAGAATCATCAAGAGTAACCAAGCTCATAAAAGCTACGACTCACGAACACTCTAGGCTTGTTCAACCTCTCAAAGCCTTCGTAGTTTTATGTATTTCTTATACACGAGGCTCTTAGCATCTTGCTAGAGAAATTTTTGGAGTTCTTACTTTCTAAATAGGAACCGCGGAGAGTTTCTCACTCCTTAAGAAACTCAGGCAGTATCCCAACCAACCAACCTATCTTCAATATTCTGGGAAGAACTCAACCATCCAATCCTTTCTGTTGGTGACTGCGTGGCGTGTTCGCACATCAAGCTGAAGAGAGCGAGTTCCTGGTGGACTAGGTGAGACTGCATACAGCCAGTGGACGAAAGAGCTGTCCGCGACTGCGACAAATCGTGCTACATCACCTTGCACCTAGTTATAGTGTATTCGAACCTGCATGGTAGAAGAGTGGAAGTGGGACATTTGACTCTAAACTGCTATAAACTCTTGTGTCATTTAAAGCTTTATATTATTCCGCTTTGCTTTGCTTTGATTTTTTGCTTTTCATTTGAAATCCAATAACTTGCTAAATTGTTGGTGTATATTCTGCAAAATAGGCTAAGTAAAGAATTGACGGCAAATAACCAGTTTTGATAACTAGAACTGACTAGATACAGTCTATTTAGAGTTGTGAACGAGTAAAAATACCCTTATTTTTTTCTACTATGCAGATTATTCTCTTATTTTGGGAACAACAAGAAGTGATACTCTTGTTCCATTTTTTATGAGTCAATTTTCTTTGCAAGTCTTCTTATGAGCGCTTTGTTTCTTATTGTTGATTTCCTTCTTTTGAAATATATTAGACGATGCCTTAACTTTTTCAAGGGTTTACCGATCGACTCACTTTCTTTTTTATAGTCTTTCTCTCTTGAGATTTATAGAATTCTAGACTAGGTAGCGCTTTCATTGCACTAACAGTCATGCTCAATTTTATGACATGCTTAATTCTAGTATCTAATTTTTCAAAAGTTCTTAGTTGAATTTCTTACACAATGTATCGAATGCCACATTCCATTAATTGGGGACACATTTCGAATGCAAAAGCTTTAAACAAGCAATCTTTGCAATTAAGGCATAAGTCCCTCCACCTCTTTTTTAGTTAACAACGAAATCTTCTTTCCATTAATGAGTATTTGCATGTTTTTACTATCACACCCTGATTTTTAGATAAAGACCAAGAGAAATTAGTTGAGACACATCGGGTGTTGGGTTTTTGTATACTGAAAGTATTTATTACAATGAGTATACATTCAACGGTATTTTCTATCTGTTAACATACTTACATGCGAGTAACAACGGTATCCTCTTATCTCACCGATAGGGACGATCATACTAAGTCTTGTAGATCGCAGAAGACAGTATGATCACTTGACCTAGTGAGATATAAATATTATCACAGTCGAGACAGCTTACGAGGATAAGTCTGTCGGTATAGGCTGCAACGTAGTCGGAAAGAAGTAATCTGTCTTGATTACTTGATATGCTGATACGCACGGTGGCGTATTGATTGGACCACAATGAGAGATATTCTACTGTCTGACATCAGAGAATACAAGATTTCGATCTTGATTGAGTCCAAACCCTAACGAAGGTTCAGGGGTATGCACGGGTTGACTGCTACTTTGACTTGCCATGGTGGAGAGCCTGAGTAACGTGCTCGTAAACCCGCATCTTGGGTAGCAATAATTCGTGTAGTATAGCCTGAGACTGGAGCTAGGTAACCATATCCGAGTAATAGGATGTGGACATTCCCTGAGGAGCTCAATAACATTCATCGTGCTAAAGTCCTGCAGGCTGATTAAGTTCAAGCACGAGTGATAAGGTTTGAGTGGTACTGCTCAGGAAAATAAGATATTAATTAATTGTAGATAGAGCTTGTCAGAAGCTCCGATTAATTAATGAATGTCCAATAACCTTAAATATGGGGATTCTCAAGTAAATGCAGATCGTTCTCATAACGTGTAATAAAGGGGTAGGTCAGTATTAATTATGTGGTGAAAAAAAATTAATATTAATTAATTAATTGTGTCTTGGGTTGTGGACATGAGAATTAATTAATTCATAGGCCCGCTTTATTATTTGCATTAGGTCCCAGGTCTGGTCCAGTTAAATATGCTGAATGGAGCCCAGTAGCCCATTAAAGCTGGAACCCTAGGTCTATAAATAGACAACTCTCTCGCAGAAATCCTAGTTCAGTTCAAAATCACAGATTCCCTAGGAGAGAGAGAGGGGCGGCGGCTTCCTGTGTGTTTGGGAGACGAAATTTCGACTCTGGCCTACACATTCACAGTTATGTGGAATCCTCACCAGTAGCAGGATTGAATAACATTGGGATACAGATCTGAAGGCCTAATATGGAGAACTGATTATTCTTCTCTTTTCTTTATTTTAATTAAATCTAGAAATTGGATTTGTCTAATTTATGTTTCCGCAGATTTAATTAAATCGCATGGTTGAATCAAGGAATTGGAATTCAAACGCGAAAGATCGGATCTGACTCTACGGAAGAAAGGTAATCCCTAATCCACTGCATTAAATTCATAGGAGCATGCTAGGTACATCGTATGTTTAATTGCTCTCAACATCCATGAAACGGTCCAGTTCATTCGGATTTGGCGATTCGGTTTGCTGGCAAATCCCTACATCGGAAGCGTAACATGTATGCTTGGGCAAATTAATAATGATGATAACATTCATAAGAAGAAATATAATCGATCAACCATTCATCCTAAACATGAATATAGAGGATTTTGCACCTACCAAAGACGATCAAGACTCATAGACTAATGTGAAATAGTTAGAGGTTAACAATACCAATCTATTGTATTTAACAAAGAATTTTACAATCCACGAAAGACTATAACAAGAAAGCCTATATTTGAAGATATACACCTCAATCTATGGTTAATAAAATAGTTGAGCTTCGCTAGTAACTTCAATAACCCCCATCACCATCATCAATTTGAACATTTTAGAAATAATGTATTAGGCGTAAGCCAAAACTCCATTTTCTCGCCAAATGAATCGACCCTCTATTTTGATTAATGCATTTGGTGTCGATCGATGCGGAGTGTTGGTTGACGTGGGTGTGTTGGTCAACACAGAATGTGTCGGTCAACATGAACACCTTGCTCCATTTCTTTCATACCATCGACACACTTGTTTCAGTAGATATCATGCATATCAGTTGAAATACTCCACGTTCATTAACACCACCCATTTTGATCAACACTTTTTTGTCAATCCATACATCCTACTATGGTTGACACTTGTACACTAGTTGACATCTTTCATATCGATCAATATTTTGATGTCGGTCAACATCATATGCGTCGATCGATGCAACCCGTTTCCCCTTCAATCAATATTCTCCCGTTGAACAAACCCAACCCATTTCTCCGGGTCAATCGACTTGCTTTATGTTGATCTACACAGAGAGAAATTGCTCATTTTCTTGTTCTTCCAAGAGCCTTTCGAACCAACAAAACTTTAAGTAATCATTTCGATCTTTTACAACTAAACCTATCTTAAAACCAATTTGAATTGAATTCATAATACCTAAAATCAAGCCTCATTTGAGCATCATTTCCAAACTTGAAATCGAACTCTCTCTTTCATCAACATTTCTTAGTTCAATCGCTAGTCATCTTGGCCACCCGTCCACTTCATTGAATTGAACAAAATGATAAATATTCTTTCACACCTTTGTATTTGAAGGCTCAAGACATCAAGAGTTAAGCTAAGTTGGGAGCCTAGAAGTTATTAATGATTCCAATTTATCTTAATCTCTTGATTTCGCGAGACTTACTATAGATTTCTTATCTTATAAGAAATGGCAAGAAGAAGCTTAAAGCCTAAACCGATCAAATCTCATTTAAACTAACACAAGGTGGGATTTCTTACCCCTATATCGTGTGTTAAATGTAAAAATGCAAATTATGTTTTTCTTTTGAACAAATAACTCAAAGCATGAAAAAAATCATGAGTTTTCTTTCACTCTATAGTTATTGCGAATTGTTTTAGGTTTGATATATATCCTTTATAAGCTCATATTTCAACTCACTTATCGCATTTTTTTCTTATTTCTTTTATGCATTTTTGTTTGTTTTACTCAATAAATCGAGCATGAGTATAATTTAGAGGATATTATGCTTGTGGTGCTTAGTTTTGTAGGAAAATATATCAAAGAATGGAAAAGTTGATGAAAAGATAGAGAATTCTGCCACAAGAGCTGTTGTTTCGCCCGATATGCATGAAAATTGAGTGACGTGGGAAAAGACTATGTGTCGACCGACGTAGAGCCATGTCGGCCAATACAGAGGTGCTCGACGCAAAAGATTTTACTCCCGAACAGATCGACATGATGGAATGCGTGTCGACCGATGCAAGTCTATGTCGGCCGACGCAAAATTATTTTAAGAAGGGTATCGCAATTTTACAAGTAATGGGTGAGATTTGAGTGAATATCCTGAAGTTCAAGACCTCAAGGCCTAACCTTATTACTATATAAACACATGTTTAGGTTATTTTCATTATTCTTGTTTTTATTATTCAAGTTTTCAAGAGTTGAGCGACCAGGATCAATCCTTTAATTTTTCTACTTTATATTTTATTAAGTTAATTTAATGCAACCTTTAATTTCTATTTCAATGTCTGATTTCAATATGCTAGGCTATAACCCTTAGCAGATTCTAGGGTTTCTCCATATGTGATTCATGCTTTGATTCAAATTATTCAAGATCTAATTGGTTTGAATTCTTTAATTTTATTTCAAATCTATTTTCAATTGAAGGATCGAGAGATGAAAATTGGAATAAGTTTAGTTATTAATTGATGGATCAAGAGGTGAAAATTAATAATAGGAAGAGAGAATTTAATATGATTGTGTTTATGTCCGATCAAGAAGAATTCGATTGTAGGATTAAATCTAATTCTATATTGAGATTGACTATTGTGTATTTTTAAGACCGAGAGGAGATAATCGCTCAGTAGTAATCTAGGTTTTAGTTGCCCGACCAAGGAATTAATTTCACATTAACAGATTACCACCATAAGTCTTTTCTGGGTTTGAATGATTTGTTTCTTGCATGTTGATTAGGTTGTAGATTTCCCCAGGATCTGTGTTTTTATTTTTTTGAATTTCTTTTTAAAAGTTATTTTCAAAACCTCAAAATCCTTTGAATTTGAATTTTTCCAAACAAAAGATTGACAAACTACATTCAATACATAAGATATTTTCGTTGTGCTACTCCATTGGGTTCGACAACCTTATGGTTCATTATAAATTCATTTGCCCTTTGCTATAATTTATATGCGAATTAGCATTGATCAGTCCTCTATGTGGGGAAACGCCACTTTGTGAAGAATGTCTAACATGCTAAATGTAGATGTTGGCTTTGCGTATCACAACCCTGACAATTGTGCCCTGCCCTAGTAGTGAAAGAGATACCATGTGTTAAGTGCACTGTGACACCGACATGCTAGGGGTCATGCCCTACTAGGACGTGCATCGTGAATGTGGTAGGAGGCTGATGAGTTCATATTTTCACTCGTTATTGGTTTAATTTATCTTTGTTTTTCATTGCATTTTCATTTGTTTTAGTTATTTTTATTGCATGAATCACTCTAGGAGGGTATTGCGCTTGTAGTGGTGTATTTTTGCAGGTTTGAGGTCGAATTCACCGAAATTCCGTTCCGAAAGCAGTGACCTGCAAGAGTAGCAGTGAAGGATTTCCCCACATAACGAATTCGGACTATTGGCGTATGGCAATGGATAGAGCTTTGAATTAGCTTTCCAACGCAACTGGAATCGGATCAATCGGAATTCGAGAGAGGAAGTTATGGCCAAAACCGTGAGATCGCGCAGATCGACGTCGACTGGCGAGTGGACACACGCGCGTCGATCGACGCAAGACCCGCGTCGATCGACGGAGACATTTTTGGCGAGATTCTGGGCGGATTTAACGTATCTTGGGCGAGATTTGGTCAAAATTGAAGAGATATATCATATTGGAAGCCCTGAAGACTCAAGATTGAAGATATACTCATTGTAGGACTTGGAGATATAGATATACATCAAATCTAATCCTATTTCCTATAGGATTCAGCCTTCTAAAGCCCATACAAACACTATAAATACCCCCTTAGATTAGTTTATTCAGTGGATTTCACTCCCTATATGAATTTTAATTCATATATCCTTCTCAACCTCAATTTCTGTAGTTAGGATTTTATTTTATTTTATGCACCTTTGAATTTATGTTTTTATTTTTAATGCAAGTTTATTTCAGTTTAATTATTTCTTTTATTTCTACGGTTTGAATATTATTTTGAATGCATGTTTAGGATTAATTAATTAGGTTCAGATTC